>LJJI01000307.1:0-39818 GCA_001553865.1 Cladosporium sp. BSL10
CTGTTGTATGTTTTTGTTTTTGGTGGAGGCCTATCATTCTCATCGACTGTAATTCATCATTGATTTGCTCGTCTGCAGCTCATTCATATTTTTGCTACATGCAATGTCTTGTCCAATGACTGTTAGGAGAGGATGCCGAGTGGCGGCGCAGTTGCCGAGGCCATAACTAATCAATTAGCTATATAATAACACGCTCGCACGGCAAGACCTACCCTCCTAATGTCTTGAGTACTCGTTATGGCTTCAGAACCACTTGCTGATGTTTACATTTCGCCGGCTGTGTCCATGCGTAGACCTGATGGTCAAGTCGTCGGAACATGGTCGCCGATAGCCTGCACACTAATCCATGGACCCAAGTCAGCTGTCCTAGTCAACGCGCCCTTTACAACAGCAGAGACAGAGGGTCTAGCGGATTGGATAAGCAACACACTTGGAAGCAAGAAACTCAAAGCCGTATACGTCTCTCACGGGGTTCATGACTTTCTGCTCGGCTTGCCTACGCTCCGCAGACGATTCCCAGACATCAAAACCTTCTGCACGCAGGAGACCTTGGACGCCATCAAACAAAGTCTCCAACCGGAGGTCCTCGCTGCTTTCGCAGCACAGTTTCCGGGACAAATCGATCAGCAACCATCGATCGAGCAAGCGGCAGAATTGTTGCCTCCGAGCAACGAACTTGAAGTTGATGGACATATATTGCAAGCGATTGTCGCCGGACAAGGCGCGGTGGCGAACTCCACGATCATTTGGGTCTCTAGCCTCCGACTAGCTGTCTGCGGCACAATCGTCTATGGTTCCGTCCATCTGATGCAAGCAGGGACCGCAACCAAAGAGAAAAGGAATGCGTGGATCGCAGCCATCGAGAAGGTGGAGCAGCTCAACCCCACCAGCGTCGTGGCTGCCCACCAGAAGCCAGGAGAGATCCAAGGTGTGTGGCATTTACTTCGAACAAAGGAGTATCTCAAGAAGTTTGGAGAATTGGTCGAGTCTGGTCAGGTGAAAAATGCTAAAGAGCTCGCCGCGGCGATGATGAAGGACTATCCTGATCGATTGAATACTGGGGCTTTGATCGTCAGTTCAAGGGCTGCTTTCCCGAAGCCGAATCGTCTCTGAAGTTATGAATGAAGCTGTCTCTCTTTGATGATACTTGCACACTGCCTTGATGGACGCATGCCTTATGTCTGCAATGGATTTCTCGAACAGGTTCTGGAGATCGATATCGCATCTGCCAAGCGACGCTGTGGCAAGATTGGCAGATTACCTGGTCCGACCTCAGACCCTCGTCACAACGGAGTTGAGCAGGCGAAGTTTGACGCAGCATATGGTGTGTGGTGTTACTGCAGGCGGAGCTGTGTGTGGAAACAAGCTTTGTAAAGCAACATGCTAGGGGGTGGCAGGTCGTGAAATCTAAAAGATGGTATGCCATACTGAAAGTGACCAAACACAGCCTGAGTTGAAACGATGCACGAACGATGCCCATGATGACTGCCCTTCCACCACCAGCACTACGCACAAAGTAAATAAACTCTCCCTTAGGTAACCCCAAACTAACTTACAAGGCCCTCAAAATACCCAACAAGCTGACAAGCTGGTTGACCTTATTTCAGAATCGCATCAATCCTTGCTACTGAGACTTCAGTAAGATATCATAAAAACTGCCCGATGGGCTTCTCGCTCGATTCTACGAGCGGTAAGCAGCATCACGGTGGTAGCGATACGCTTGCTCGAGCACTTGCTCTCCGACAGTTGAACTTCGATCCACTGCACCTGTGGCGTGAAACCCACCAGAATCGGTTTTCGTTAGTGGTGATACAAAAGGCGGAAGTCTGACAAGAGGCCCAGCGTGCGCGAAATAATTTTTCCCATCTTGGCTCTGGTCGGTGAAGCGAACGATCTTGACGGAGCCAGGTCCACTTTCATGCAAGACGTTGATGGACTTTACTAGCGATGTCTCCACGGTCTCGGGTGCCGTATCCCAGCTTTTCCTGTTGCGCAAGATCAAAGTTGCGGGCGTAAAAGATTGAAACCCAGACGCGAGGCTGACCTTGTTGTTGCTGATGAGCAGTGAGACAACGAACACTTGGACATTTGAGAAGCGTAGAGACAACGCAGCCATACCAAGACAAGCCCTGTTGAGTTGGGTCTGGACTACATGGTCGCGCCCATCGAGCTTGATGTCAAAGACAAGGTGGAAAATGTCTTTTTCTCTGCCCAAAAGAGCGCGTGGGAGATCAAGGGTAGGAGCAGTATCAGGATTTCGTGTGAAATTGGCGGGAAGCTCGATGATGGCTCTGTTCAGCAGGGCAATGCGTGTTTTCTCTCGAAGAAAGGCGCGTGTGTTTTCGTCGAGGCCATATGGCAGATCAAAGGTCGAGTCGACGACACTGTCGAGCAAGTCGGACATCGTAGGACACCATCGGAGCCTTTGGGTTCGAATGACAGCCTCCAGAACGCTTTTCAGGAGCTCGGGAGGAAAGTCAGATTTTTACTATGCGCTTCACACAAGCCACCTTGTTGGCGGCCTTGGGGATGTTGGCATGGTATGTAGTCTCTGCCGTCTCGGCTCTGGCATTGTATGCGGTCTCTGTCGTCTCGGCTTCGGCAGCTTTTTGGTTGGTTACATCGAGATGCTCTTGTGCCTCGTGGACAGCTCTCTGAGCCGCCTCGAGTTGTATCGCAGGTCCATCGTGAGCGCGCACAGTCTGCATAGGCTCTTGAGCCACAGCTTCATCAGCTATAGCCTTTGCTCGTTGAAGATCATTTTGGGCGTTTCGGAGAACAGCTTCGGCAGTTCGGACGGCGGTCTGACACTTCTTCGAGTCAATCGCAACGAAAAAGCCTCCGAGGTCAGATTCAACCAGTCGGGTTAGGCGCTCGTCCTCAGCCAATCCTTTCTCGCTGCGTTGCCAGACTTCTTCAACAGGTGGCGACCCCGTGCGGACGAGGTCGACCTGTAAATTGATGTCGTCGGCACGTGCGTTGAATCTTGGGATCATCACATTATCGTGGTGGCGATACTTGGACCCTTGCCCACGCTGCCATAGGCTCTGTGCAGTGTTAGGAGTAATCAAAATTGGCTAAATGGCATCAGCATACCTTTATCTCCTCGTGCTTCTTTGTAAGGTCTTCAAGACGCTTGACCAGAGCAGCATTCTCGGATTTGGCGAATGCACTTTCCACCTGCGCACCACGCGCGCCCGCCAGGTCATCTCTTTGCCTTGGAGCGAGAATTCTCGCAGGGCGCCAGGTGTCTAATATTCCATTTGTGCCTGGGAGGCAGCCTGTGAAGTTTCTGTGATATTCTGATCATCCATCTGTACCTGGTCAATAGCTTTCGCAGGGTCGGTCGAAGCCTGATCGTCCATGATGTTGCTCACGACTGTGGGAGCTGGTGAGAAACGCTCAGTGTTGTCGTTTGATGAATCCTATCCTGGCAGAAAAATTGATGATCATTTATGTGATCGACAAGGCCGCATGGTTCTTGATGTTGGTTTCTGCTGAAAGGAAGGGTGGGTATATGCATTGGACAGGCATGTTTGCAACTACATGGCAAACCGCCATCGCTACTCTGACGAGACTGGCGTCTGACACTCTTTCAACATGAAGATTTGGCCTTTCTGGCGCCCACCGTTTGCGCAGGATTAGCAAACGTGACACAAGTTGGAGCACCATTCCGCGCTAGACATGCTGATGTGAAGATGAGAGGCATAAGTCGTAGGTCCAGACACCGGCGTCGGAAGCAAACAACGAACCGTCGTCAAACGCTCCACTCAAAGCTGCCAGGGATCACGTGTAGCCTGCGTGAAATCTCACCACCGTTCTGCGACATCAGCAAGGAGCAAAGTAAAGACTGAACAAACTTGTATTGAGTGTCACTCAGCTGTCACAACCATCCCTTTCCGACCGACCTTGTGTGTACTCCAAAAGAGATCCGTCCCGAAAGAAAAAGTCAATCTGCTCGCAAGCCCATGAAAACCCGGCCGAGAAAAAAAGGTCTCCAGAAATGCCCGCCTATCAGACCCAGGATAAACAAAAAATTTCCCAAAAACAAAAACTCCATGCTTTGAACGCTCCATAATCAAAAAGACAAGAAACAAAGATTTTGCGTGCCGTAAACCCGTCAATGCCCTTCCAAAATGCCGACTACCATTCGAGACTCCTCCTCGCCGAGACGTTCCGCTTCGTCGTCTCCCATATCCAGTCTTCGGGCTTGAAGCCGAAGTGATGCTCACTAGATTCGGGCGTGTGGACGATTGTTTCTTCCGATGCGTATGGCGGTTCGATGGGTGTAAGAGGAGCGGGTATGCTTTTCGTGCTCCTTGGTGACGGACCGCTCACATCGCTGTTCGACCTGCTCATTGAGGCGTTGGGCAGCTCTTTGCCGGTCATGACTGCGGCACTGGGTAGTGGCTGCAGCATCCAGGCAACTTCTTCGCGGTCGACGATCTTGCGAGTCGTTGCGGGATGGAGATCGTTAACAGCGGGATGTCGGGCTTGATGGTAGATGTTGGTTGCTGAACTTTTGGTTCGTGCTGTGCCGGGTCGTGTGGGAAGATTGACAGTGGATGACGAAGGTGCGCCCCATAGTTCTTCGTCTGGTCGTTGGTATACCATTAGATGGCGTTGTGTGTAGGTCATGTCCACTGGGCTCTGCACTTTGCTGCTGGTGGTACTTGTTCTAGTGGCGCTGGGTTTAAGATCTCTCTTACTGTCCCTCCTGACTGGTTTGTTCAAATCCCTTGATCGTGTTCGACTGAAATCGCTCTCCATGGTTCTTTGCTTGCTCATAGTCATTGGTCCGGAATCGATCTCAATCTGCCAATGCGGGTTCACGGAGCCAGGTGCCGCTTGCGAGGGGTAGTCTGGGTGTGCGGCCTCGAGCTCGGTGCGTAGCCGCTCATCTTGCACCGCCTGTCGGTTGCGCTTCTTGCGGGTCGCTGCGTCGGAGCAAGGCGCACATGATAGGTAGAAGAAGATGACAGACTGTAGGCCTCGCCAAACAGACATGTTCTGTTACGCCAAGGTCGGGGTCGTTAGGTGTATGATGGTGCTTGTGGAAGGTTGTGTATGCCTCTTTGCTCAATCCGCGCTCTCCAGCACACATTCTGTCCACTGTGGGGGATAATGCTGTGTATAGCAGGCGAGCCCAATTGAGGATATGCTATGCTATGCCGATATGCTTTCGAGTCCCTGCCTTCGGGCCGCCTGTCTGAGACACGAGATGATCAGGACGAGTCGCGTGGCTGGGATTTGGTTTGCTGGTGGCCTGGCACGAAAAGGCGCGATTTATGGTAGCGGCAGTGGTATTCGTCGTTACTAAGCAGTATGATGGCGGATGTCACGGCCTGCGTTATCGCGTCGGGCGGATGCACGGTGGTGGTTGTGGTGGTGTCGGTATGCAGGGTCCTGGATTGCGAGTCCTCCTCTTGCTCTCTGCGTACGTCCTAGGCGATGTCGCTCTTTCCGACGGCAATGGTGTAGTCACACACGACTTGACACACTGCACCAAAGGAGGCCGGGTCGCACGCTCACTCGTAGCGAGGGGAGGGGAGGGAGTGCAGCAGCGTGGCTCCGTCGGAGCGTGTACTCTTGTATCTCGGGGTGGGGGGCAGAGGGAGACGCTAAGATCACACGAAAGCAGGGCTGAGGACTGCCGCCGCCCCCAAGCGCGATGCCGACCAAACCTGATCCGTGTGCGTCCGGGGCCAACGACTGCTACCTATGTGCGACGACGAATATATGTGTCAGCCTATATGCGCAATGTGCTGTACACTCGCGGCGGCGGAGCGAGTGTGAACGCGGCATCGCCAGTCAGCATTCGATTATGCGTCCTCGTCGACTCGCTTACGACGTCTCCCTTGGTCCTCAATGCGGTGACAGGCGACAGATTGGAGGAACATCGCTGGCGCCGAGCACAGAGCACTCCCAAGGTCTTAGCCTCTTCTACTGTTTATCCGGCGACCTTGCTGGAGATCTAGTTATATCGCGTCACGATTGCTGCATGGGCGCCTAAGAGATACCAACCAGTCGCCGAGCTGCATTTCGAAGCTTGCAACAACACCTCGACAGCAGATCCCTCTCGTCTCTCATTCTATTCTAACGTTAGCATGTAGGACGCTACGTCTGACCCATCTCGCTGGGGTTGCCGTTTGATCCTGGACCCACGTGGCCTGCACTTCCGGAGTATAATGTTGCGGAGGCTCCGCGGCATGGGCCGCAATGGCCTGTCGTTCAATGCCCATGCCCATGGCCAGCAAAGACCGCCTTTCTGCTAGCAACCGAGGCATGAAGCCACCATCATTGCGATAATACGAGCCTGCGGATCTCTGGCTCATCTCACAGTCCGCAAACGAGCGCTGCAAAGTCGCTCGCCACCCGGCCAGATACTCGGCGGCTCTAGCCCGGGGAGCACGACGAGAGGGCGGGTGGGTCTGGATCATCACAATCTGGCGTCGCAAAGTGTGTTTGAACCTCCATTTGACCTCACCAGTACAAGCACGTCGATTCAGCAACCGTTGTGCCCTGCAACACCTTTGGTCACACAGTCACGCAGCGATTCACGCCCGTTCAGGGTCGCATTTCTATACTCAGGGTTCACGCGACGTTTTTCAATATTCCCAATACTGTCGCATGGCCAAAGTTTGTGCCTGGATGTCGCGCATGTATAGGGGTAGTGCGAGTCCTTTCGCAATGATCGCCTCGTGTTTGTGACGCGGACTTTCATCTGCCCGAATTGTGCACCGATGGTTGCAAGGCCACATTAATCTTGGGCCCTTAACACAACTGTGGAATACAGGTAGGGCCGTCCAGGCTACAGTGACAAGTAGATACTGCCTGGCTGGTGCATGTGGAATTGAGCTCCGCACCACTCTCCGGGCATCCGTGTATACACATCTTCGAGCATGCACAATTGCTCGATTATAGCAGTCTGAAGTAATAGGTAATATCACAAAGAGTGCATCTGATAATTCATGTCTTGCTTCACGCTTCCGAATGAGGAAGCCGCATTGACCTCGACTTGTGTCACCGCCAGTCTCGCATCCACAACCACATTAACAGTAGCAATGACATAGCTCCCACATCCTGACCTCTTTTAATATGAACATCAAGTCTGAGTTCGAGAGCTTATCCAAAGGAGCGCTTCTTGAAGTGCTCTTGCCTGCTGATGGAAAATTCGATGCGGTAGCTCTCCTGCAGGCGGGAAATCCAGAAGAAGTCCGAAAGGCGCCGGCAAGGAAGCACCTGTTCTTCGGTCAGTGATTCACCCCGCGACCTGCGTTCCACGTGACTTACGACATATAGATGAGAAATCCAGTTTCCAGATAGTGCTACGGACTACTGCCTCAGAAGACCTGGCTCGTAGTCTTCTGCCATCGCTAGAACTCACAATCTCCGCCCATGCAACAAATGCCGTGCCTGAAGGACCGGGAAACTCAGCAGCAGCTTCTGGAAAACATGACATTGCTTCTACAAAAGCTCCCGCGACAAGTAACGTCGATGTTGTGCGGGCGAAGGACCACACTTATGTCGTCTGGAAACCAACCCTGCACCTAGTCCGGCCGCGTGTACGACTACAACGACCAGCTGTGTACTTTACCGCCAACCTGGGCATCAAGAGCAGCAATGCTACGCCAGCTCCTGCGGCCGGGAAACAGTATCTCCCCAGCTTCGAGCCCCTGCCTGCAAATGTCCTGGAGTCACTACATTACGACCCGTCACTTGGCAGCTCGGCTCGCCAGATTCACGTCTCAGAGACAAGGGTCACGAAAGTGTCTCCCTCGGCCTCACAACTCGAAGATACACCCAGGCCACTGAGAGGTGCTACTAAGAGAGCCTTCCCTGCCGTGCCGGCATTTTTCATGCGTATTGGTTATTCGGCCCTCCCCGAGGCGACAATCGCGAGCTTGCACGTCGAAATCTCCCCGCTCATCACAGGGGACGTCCATCTTGACGACGTTCGTCTTGAATTGCCGGGGACACAAATCACGGGACTGAATGATGCAGTCTGGCCACAGCGTTCGAGAGCTGGTGATGAAGTGGTCTTGCTATACCGCTTGGAGAAATCCTTTTCGGAAGCCCCATCGACTCCAAACAGCATGGATTTGGCTGCAGTCTCCATCGAGGCAACAGCATACATGGACTCAGACTCCTCTGTACAAATCGAGACCCAATGGCAAGCACAGATCGACACATCTCACAGCCAGAAGTCTGTGCCCTACAAGTGGTCCAGGCCACTCAGTACCGGAGGAGCCACACACAAGCGGATGCTGTCTCAGAACAGCTCCAGGCCGTCTGTACATGACTTTGCCCACAATGCCTCGAAAGAAGGGGAGATTGTCTTCACGTTCACGGCGCCGCCTACCACGGATCAAGGTTCTGTTGTTGATATCCAAGTACAGTGCTTGAACAAAAGCAATCGAAGCCGGAGGTTCGCGTTGGTGACGGCGCAACGTAGAGGTTCTGCGATTTCTGTGAAGCCCCGCTTCGAGAGACGTGCTGGATCTAATGATACCGCAGTCAAGGACGGAGCGCACGAGCTTGCTGAGCAACATAAGGCTCTCACGTTAACGCCAGATGTCCGAATCGGGCCATTGACAGCAGGAGCGTGCTTCGAGACAACCTTGAGGTACCAAACTACAGGCGCAGGTGTTTTGGACTTCGGCACAATCAAAGTGATAGATTTGGAGTCAAGGCAAACTCTTGAGATCGCCGAGCTGCCAGACGTAGTTTCACTGGAACAATAATGGCCAGAGGCCGTCCCTAGTATACGTGCCTTCTTTCAAGCTTTCATGAATTCTCTCGTCTTTGCTCTTCCCTCGGCCGATCAGTGCAGACTGCAACGCGCCTGATGCCAACGCTGATACATATCATTGTCCGCCCCTCGTGTAAAAGTGCTCTTGATCCTTCCATAATGTTCGTCATGCCCTCTCCACGTTCAGCTCTTCTTCTGCGCGCCAGCCTTCTCCAGCTCTGCTTTCAACTGCACCGAGAAGTCGTCGCTCGTGTCATCGTCATCCCAGCTCTCCTCCCACAAGTGCGTGGCACCAGCCTGTGATCCGACTTCCTCGTCCTTAGTCCAGTCTGTAGCGCATGGTGTTAGCATCAATGACGAGAAGAAGAGGGCAGCCAGTGTTGATGTGATGTCACGTACCTTCTACGGGGAAGTCCTCGAACTCATCGTCCTCCTCGAGTTGTGCGCCGGGCTTTTGCGGTTGCAGCGGTTGGCTGGTGTCTTTTGAGTCTGTGGTGACGGCTTTGGTTGTGTTTGCGCTTCCTTGGGCGGCGCCGGACATTGTGGGTAGATGTTGTGGGGATTTCGGTTGAGGTTTGATTTGTTAGACTTGTGTGATTGTTGTAGTGTGTCTTGGGGAGTTGAGGTTGGTGGGTTTGGTGGTTCGAGCTGCTGGCAAGTGATGATGATGCGGCGAGGGCGGCGAGCTTGAGGTCACTGGCGTCAGGCAGGCGCGACTCAAGCCATCTTGGCGGGCTGGCCCGGGACCTTGGAGACATCCAAAGACAACACCTTGCATTCGCCGCCGCATCTGAAGTGAAGAATACGATATTTGGCACGACAAGATAACCCGATCCTCTACCTGGCCATTAGCTCTCGCTTTCCGAACTTTCATGCATCTGCTGCGAGAACTCTGAAGTCTACACGGCACCTGAACACCTCTCCCTGGCTATGGCTTGATCAACATCCTACGCTAAGCGTGTAATTTACGAATAAGCCAAGGATGAGTGCTACACTTCTGGCAAACGAGCTCTCCAATTTGATCTCTGAGGCAAAACGAAAACAGTCAGACCTGCGCCATGCCGCCGAAAAGTCACTCCAGGAGATCAAATCACTATCGGTGACCTCGGAACAGCAATTAGCTGCTGATTTGAGCCGTCGACCAGACTTTGTCGAACCATTTCTGTTAGCATGTGCTACCCGGACACCAAAGCTTGCCGGGATAGGTGTAACGTGCCTTCAGCGTTTGGTTGTCTCTCAAGGACTTGCGAAGAGTCGACTTGGAGAAGCCGTTGAAGCATTCCACACATGCACCGATCTTGGCTTCGACATCCAGCTCAAGGTTCTGCAGGCTCTTCCGTCATTGGTGCAGAACTACTCGGACGATCTGAAAGGAGATCTATTAAGTGGCACTCTCCAGGTATGCTCTTCGCTACAAGCAGCCAAAGTGCAGACCGTCAGTGGAGTCGCTGCGGCAACTTTGCAACAACTCGTCACCACCGTTTTCGAGAGGGTCGCAGCAGAAGATCTAAGATCTCAGGAAATTTCGCCCGTTGCAGAAATCCCTGGCCCAGACGGTCCCATTCCCATTCGACCTGCAGCATACGATGCTTACAGGATTTTTCGAGACTTGGTTCTTGCGGTCGAAGAGCGCAAAGCCAAGTTCGTCGACCTCACGTCCTTGTCAAGAGAAGCCAGTCTGGAACTGGTCTTTTCGTGCATTGATGCAAACCCGAGTCTGATTAGCAAGCATGCTGAATTCAGCAGTATTGTACGTGCAAACGTGATGCCTTTCGTTACACAAGCTCTGTCCGAGAGGCCTAATTTCCCTGTGACTTTACGTTGTTCGCGCGTGGTCAATCTGATCTTGACGCGACACTTCGCGGATTTTGCAGAGGAATCCGAGATCGTGTTGGGACTTCTCACACACGGACTCGAAGCGGATTCGGGGCAAAGTTGGAAGCGCAGTCTCTACCTGGAAGTGTTGCGGAACTTCTTTGATGATACGAATCTGGTGATTACAGCCACCATGGCGTTTGATGCGGCGACTGGTGGCAAACCGGTGATACAGAACATCATGTCAGCGTTTGTCCGACTTTCAACAGAGAAACCAGCCATCATTGGCCTTGGTCAGCAATCAACTATACCAGTCGGTCCAGCTTCAGCACGGGACCAGGTATCTGAGCAGGTAGCAATGGAAGCCGCTGGTGGCATGGCAGGCGTCATCAGCTCAGCTTTCGGCGTGACGGAATCGAGCGTCCCAGGCATCAGTTCGGAGTGGAGTATTCCACGAACCGCTTGCATAGACCAATTGGACAAGAGCGAACCGCCTACTCTTCCTGAGACTTATTCGTACAGCCTCGTGCTAGAATGCTTGAACAGTCTCTCAGACAATCTTGCCAAAGTCGTGCTGCCATACTCAGTCCAACATGAAAGGTCCAAGAATAAGGGTACCAGACAAAATAGGTCGGGCCAAAATGGCGACGATCAACAGAATCGCTCCGAAAGATCCCAGTCTTTCCGCAAACGAGCTGTACCGCTGAACCCGCTGGACACTGAAGGACCCTCGCAGGCGAGGATCAAAGCAGTCGCCAGCTTGATAGAATCTTGCTGGCCAGCTGTACTTGCAACGTCGTCTACGTTCCTGAATGCAGCACTTGACGATCACTACTATCGCAGTCTAATCAAGGCCTATCAGCGTTTTGCTCAAGTTGCAGGCCTGCTTAGATTGAGCACGCCTCGTGATGCTCTGATGACTACCCTTGGCAAAGCCGCCGTGCCACCTCATGTCCTCAGCGCATCAACTGCCGAACCTATGCGCTCTCCTAGCATCGAAAGTCCGCGCGTGTTCTCTAACCCAAGGCATTTACTCAGTGTCGATAGCTTCGTCAGCCAGAATTCGGCGGTCTCGACGGAAAGAGATCGCCGCTCTTCAGTCGATCCGGACAGACCAACTTTGACGATTCGGAATCTGCTCTGCCTTAGAGCATTATTAAATCTTGCTATTGCTCTGGGTCCCACACTCGGACCCGCCTTCAGGCTGGTAATCGACGTCCTCAAGCAAGCGGACATGGTGCTGAGTGCTGCAACACCACATCAAGCCTCTCGTCAGGGATCAGCCTCATACTCTGCAGACGAATCGCCGTCTGCGCTGCATGCTTTCAGTTCCGAAGTCGCGGCTGTAGAGGCTGCCGCGTCTAGACTCCTGGAAAGCACAGCAGACTACCCAAATGATGCTTTTGTCAACATAGTCGAGACGTTTTGTCGTCTGTTGCGTGGCAGGATGCCCACAGCAGTGATGTCGCCTAAGGCCGAAGATTTCTCTCCGCCGTCAACACCAACATCTCAGCGCAGGAAGGTCTCTGGCCTTTCCGGTCTAAGTACTCTCGCGGAAATGCAAGCTCGCGACTACCAGTTCATTCTACCCAAGTTGGGTAATCTTGCCGCGCTGAACGTATCGCGATTCGTGACGAACAAGCCTGAAGAAAGTGGTTGGGACCTCATCGTTCAGGAGACCATGAAAGTCGCCGTGGCCAGTAGTAGTCCTGCGCTTGCGCGCAGAGCTGCTACCGATCTGCTATGCAAGTTATGCGCAGCATGTCTCGCCGAAGTTGCGGATGAAGAGATCGAGCTGAGAGCAACCATTCAGCGTCGCGTTCTCACAATCTTACCACGGATCGTTGAAGGCATATACGCCGAAGATGGTGAGCTTACTAGTACCGATATTGAGGTGCAAGTACAAGTTCTGGATGCCGTGAAGAATATCCTGGAGCATTCTGGCGAGTCGCTTGTCGCTGGTTGGAACAGGGTGCTCGCACTCATCAGCAGTGTGTTTGACAGTGAAAATGCTTTCACAATCGCAGATCAGCATAGTGCTGCAAGCATCGACTGGTCACAAGTCTCGAACGAATTCATGGCGACACGACTGGGCCGTGAAGCATTTACAGCAGTACAGTTGATCTGTTCGGATTTCCTTGGCCTCCTCCCTATTGACGTTGTACCTGCTCTAATCGAGCTTTTGCATCGCTTCATGGGTCAGAGAGATGACCTCAACTTGAGTCTGACTACCATTACGATGACTTGGAACATATCCGATACTCTGTTCGACGACGAGCATTCGTCAGCACTCGAGGAGATGAATATCTGCACCACTGATTTATCACAAATAGAGACAAACCTTCAAGAGAGCGTGAACAGCAACCGTGCTGCGCAATGGTTGCTAGTCCTCGTGAGGTTACGCGACATTGTCAGATCTGGACAGAAAGAAGCTCGAAAGGCCGCATTTCAGATTGTTTGCAGCATTTGCAAAAACCACGGTGCTCAACTTTCTGCAGGCTCCTGGAATGTGCTTCTACACACTGTCGTAGTTGGCATTCTTTGCGACAATGCTGCGGCGGTCTCGACCATTGCGGACAAGCCTGGTTCTGAAGATAACGTTCCCGTCGCTCATGAGATGACTGAAACTATCCTTGAAGGTACATCGGCGGTCCTTGCACAACACGCACGAGTCATTGAAAACATTTCGGAGCTGCCACAACTGTGGGATATGTTCGCGAACACACTCGAGATTTTGCTCGGCAACGGCAACTATTCCACGAGCGCAGCGATATACAGGAGCCTAACGACGATCTTGGCAACAGTCGATGTGCCACTGCACAAATGGCAGCAACCTGTACAGCGAACGTTTGTACTGTGGTCCAGCAAGATCCCTCCCGAGCCTAAGCAGCAAGGCACGAAGCAGGACAACCAATCTGCTTTTGCTGCTTACGCAGACCTGGCGAGCGATATGCATCGACTTATGAGCCAAGAGCTCACCGAACAGCAGGCAGCCACCATAATCGACAATCTCTTCGCTTGCATCCGAAAGTCGAAAGCATCGTACTACGGCGCTGACATTCATGCCATGAGTCCTCTTCAGGACAAAGTGCTGAACCTTCTGCAAAGCCTTCGAACAGATATTCCTGGCTCCAAGCCTCGCCTTGTTGCGACTGCGGCCGCGGCAATCTTGCTGCACACAGAGACCGCGAATCAAGACAACAAATTTGGTCGACCTTCCTACATTGCACTCGCCGGAGAATCTATCAATTGGCTACAGCGTCTCATCACAACTCACGCTGAGGACTCGGAACTTTGCGGCACTGATGCAGTCCAGAAGGCTGTTGAAAGTCTCCAGGTTGTCATCTCACGAAAATATGGTACAAAGCAAGACTACAAAGGTATGATGATCTGGCGCCGCGCAACGGCAGCGGCTGTTGCAGTAGCCCAGCCCGTACTGGAGAAGACACTGTCCTCTGCAGTTTCCGAGGCTACTTCAGCCAAGCTATGGGCAGAATTCGTACGAATATCAGGAGCGATAGTGACCGCCAACGACTTGCATACATTTGGAGACGTTCAGCGCATCTACGAAGACCAAAATTCCGACATCGCCGCTTACGAAGCCTTGCGACAGATCATGGTGCCTCGCCTGGGCAGCAGCGAGCTTCCAGACAGCATCCGCAAGACTTTTGCGCAGTCGCTGTTCGAAGCATCCATAATTCACGAACTCGAAAAGTGCGAAGTCCCAGCATCCGGCAGCGCAGTTCTCGACAGCGTCGGCACGATCCGTAGGGGGAGGATGAATGTTCCATTCTCGCAGCGAGAGCAGATGAGCTACGTCTGCTTCAAAGAGCTTGTCGCGCTCAGTAGCGAGCAACCCAATTCTACTCCAGAGCAGGAGTGCATAGCCCAAGCCGTTGCTCCCTTACTGGTTCTCCGCCTCGCCATTCCTATCAGAGCGTACATTGCCGACCAGCCACTCCGAGGCCGAGCACCACAACCACTTTCAGAGCTGGAAGAGCTCCTCTTTTGTTTCGAGCAGATCGAGAAGCTGAGAATACACCCGCATGCTCTCCCGCACGCCAAAACAGGTGGTGCCGGAGGCGAGAAAGCACACTTGACGTATCTTTACCCGTTGCTGGCGAAGGCGGTCAAAACGGCAGGCGACCGCTGGTCCGGCGCGGAGGAGGTGTTGGAACCGCTCCAAGAGACGCTGGAGCGACTGGCTGTATTCTAGAAGGCGGCCGTTGGGATTCGTAGGCAGACCTGTATCAATCCGCATAGTTCCACGTCATAACCTCACTTCCGTGTTTCAGAATCGTGTATCCTTTGCCATCGAACGAGGCGCCACTGAGGGCGAACCAGCCTTCGCCGGCAGTAGCTGAGGGAGAAGAAGCCTTCATAGCTGCAAGTAGAACCTTGAGCACAAACGCTGCGGGCGCGAAACCACGCCATTGGTAGCTCACGAGGTCGACAGGATTGGCGCCTTCAGCAGGGCGGTAGCGGCACAGGAATGGATCCATGCGATCGCCCTTTTGCACGCGCGGGGAATGTGACATGGTCAGGCTTAGCCACTCCAGGAGCTCGGCTGCTTCATCGCGTTTGTCTTCATCGCCAGCATGCTCGGAAAGATGGAAGCTTGGGCAAAGCACTTGCTGGAGAGGCTCAGGTGAAGGCTCTAGTACTTTGATTATCGGCGCGTGTGCCGCGAGTGCACCTTGCACTTCGCCCTTGACGGTGAGGGCCGAGCGTAGGTCGTAGAATAGCCAAGCGAGGGAAGCATCGAGGACGTTCTTGAATGCCCACTGTAGGCGTTCAAAAGCTTTGTGGCCAGGTAGCATTGATGGGAGGCGGAGATTGGCCTCGATTACTAGATTAGATGTTAGCGAATTCGAATAGACCCATGGAATATTTGTGTACAATGCAGAAGATTGGACTTACCAAACCTTGCCTTCACATGCTTTTTTCCTTCGCCGCTTATAGCCCGACCTTCAAGGCCCAGCTTCTCGAATGTGGGCTTGTCAACCTCAATGCGCAGCACGCCATCGGAAAGCGAAAGGACGTTGTCGGTGCCGGAGCGGCCTTCTGAGAGCATAACGACATTTCCCACTTTGATGTACGAGTTGAAGAATTCGCCTGAGATGAGATCCAAAGGTTTCATGAAAACTCGAGCGTACTGAAGCGTGCCCTCGTCCGAGGATGAAATTTTGTCCTGGAAAGCCTGCTGTGCTGGCGAGGCAGGAAAGAGAAGGGAGAGCTAGGTACCGGCATCAGTTGACTGGTATCTATCCTGAAGCGAGGGAACTACCTTTGACATACGCTGTGGCTATACTGTTGATCCAAGACTGTTCTGAAAGGCTCTTTTTTGGTAGGTGGGTGCGCGTTGTCTATGTAAGATGAAAGCGAAGCATGCGTGAAATAGCACTTTGGCTTTGAGCCATCTTGCTGGCCGATGTCGAGAACCATTGTTTGTCTGAAGCTACGGGTATCCTCGAAGCACTGGTGGTGAGCGAGGAGGTTCTCATCTTGTTCTTGCCTCATCCTGCCCTCAAGCGTTGCATGCCTGAGGCATCAATGATGTTCGCTCCAATCTCAAGCATCGAGGTATCGCGCCACAATCGATATACTGAGTTCACAACGACATTTCAATGAAGCCATATGGGACGTTCAAAGACAGTTGCGAGCGCTGTGGCTCCATATCGAATTGAAATCAGAGCGTGCGTGATCTCCTGCCTCAGCTCTGGAGCACTGGCATACTGACAAGGGTTTGGGGTAGGGCATTGTCACAACCTCGTGCGTACATTTATTATTCTATTTGCACACATGCATGGGGTATATGCACATGTTCAAATTGCAGCACTCGAGGAGCAATTTATTTCGAAGATTACAAAGTAAAGATGGCTCTCACGTATGCCTGTACCACGGAATTCAGTGGCATCGCCTATGTGAAGTACAACTCAGAGCTGCGCCACAGCAGCCTCACTGTACACTGTTACACAACAGAAGTCAATTCCGACTTCATAGTCACTACTGAGACTATCTGGAAGAAGAAGGAATGTCAGGAACTAGACATCTCTTATACATTTGGTTTACCGCTCCCTAGCATAGATGAAGCGATCATCATCAAAATTCTGTCAGTAGGAGTCGGACGTCAAGTCAAGCACGAGATGGTTCACACGCCCTCCGCTCAGACTTGAAACAGGTATGACCTTGCGGACTTACTCCTCCACGATACTAAGTATGTTAAGCGAACTTGATAAGCGCGCAGGCACGTGAGGATTTTATTCTCCGCGGCCCTCTCCACCAAGCGCGGCACATTAGAGATCTGAACGTCAGCCTGCGTGTAGAAACCTGTTTCAACACAAGGCCGCCCAGGCGCACCGCCACAAGCCAAGAAGGTACTGATAGATCAGTCCGAACGTGGGCTGTCCGCCGCTGATCACTGCGGCGACGACAGTCCAGATCCTTGCTCTATAGTGATCACCGCCACACCTTGCAACGACAACGACAGGGATTAGCATGGTCATAGCCACATCTGCAGCCACTTCCTCTATCTTCAGTGGCTGACACGGCCGCTCGATCCGTCTTCCTTGTGTTGCCCTGCGTTTTGTACCTGGAGGCGGTCGCTTGGTGTCTTGCTGTCATGCCTATCGGCCATTCACAGGCGAGCTTACGCCACATCGCCAATGACCTGCCACCGCTTTTACAGGGAGCTTCACCACCTGCTTCTACGTCGGGTCGGTAGGGCTTGCCCTGGAGGTATAGCCGGGAGATGCTCTCACGTCTTCGCTGTGCTTTTTGTCAGAATAGAGTGGAGATCGTCGTTTCTTTTGCACAGCCTTTGGTCTAGGAGAGTCTGAAGCACGTTCGCCTAGTGCTTTATGGAATACCTCACGGTGGCTTTTCCTGCTTTCCCGCATATACACTGGCCGTTTGACTGAGAGGGCCCAGATCCCACCAAACAATACGATTCTGTACTCTCCAGCATACTCTTGACAGCCCGACTTTTCTCAGACACTTTTATCTCACATATCAGCACCCAGTCACGTCGTAACTGATTGCTCTAAACTGTATTCGGCCGACGAGGCTGTTCTCGGGACAGCCATGGCGAGATGCCAAAGCAGACAGCTGTTGGCGGCTTACTTGATACTACTCGCAAGCGTACCATCCTTCAGCAGTGCTCAAGACCAGACGACCGGTATCACTGTAGCACCTACATCTACATCTACCAACGTCGAGGCAAGCTCAACGCAACCTGCTTCCTCAACAACTGATGTACCTCTGGCACTCTGGAGTATCGCAAATTCCCTGCTGTCGAGCTACTACCCATCAACGACCATATCAGATGTTGCATCGCTTACTTGGCCAAGTGTTGTTGTCATCGAATCGTCAACATACACAAGAAGCTCAGCAAGCACATCACCGACAACATCGCCTACTACACTAGCCACCGTGCCAGTGTCAAGTCATGATGTGAACCGACCACTGGCCACAGAGTCGAGTGCTGCGAGCGAACCAGAGCCTTCAGCAGATCCAAATGAATCAGATAGTCCTCCGAAAGACCGTACGTTGGGAATTGCACTGGGTGTCGTCTTCGGTGTACTTGCAGTCGCAGTGATGATATTTGCACTGTGTTGTGTCGACCGGCGACAGAAGAGACACGGCGGCAATGGCATATTCCCAAGCAGAAAACGGCGCCCCACATCTCCCACGGACAGCGAGGTTCGCGCATGGCGCGCAAGGCATCCTCACATGAGCTTGGTCTCAACCGTCGCTCCGCCTATGTCGCAGGTGAACAACCGGCCGCCTCGCGAGTGGGTGGATCGCTACAACCGCCTCGCAGACCAGCAGACACCGCCTGTTCACATGCACCCGGCATTCGCGCATCAACACTCAGATAGCACGGGTTCAACATCAGAAACCAACCCATTCTTTACACCAATGGCCCGATCGACAGAGAATACCGGCTTTCAGACCGAGCAGCACGATTACCATCCTGGTTACCCCAAAACCGGCTTCAATGTAGATGTCGTCCCATACACGCCCTACAGGCCAGACGCGAGACGCTCGCATAGCTCGTACAGACGATCAGTCAGCTCAAATGGAAGCATGGAAGACCGAAATTCCCGTCCGCCCACACCGTTCTCCCCCATGATGATGCTGCAAGCTTCGTCGCCACCTCAAGCCACTAATCCTTTTGTCGCCGACTACGACGAAGACGCGGCGCAAAGGCAGCGGCTGACGCAGCAAGAACCTGAATCGTACGAGGGCGACGATATTGTGAGCCCGATGCAGCCTCCCTCTAGAAGTCCAGCGCGGAGGCACAGTCCTCTCGTGCACTACCCCAGTTGGTCGGAAGTGAGCGAGTTCGATTTCACTGGAGAGGCAGATTTGGGAGATCGGAGCGTGCGAGCGCAACGCAGTAGGAGTTCGGGTGGAGATGGCTACCGACGGGATCGAGAGAGCATAGTGGGGAGGACGGAACTTGCTTGAGAATCTTACTGCGCATTTTGCATTTTGGGAAGAGCTAATTGCGCTGGATCGCGATACGCTCTTTTCCCTTCTTTCTCGACGAGCGAATGGCGTTACGACTGTATAAAATCACGGTGATGACTAAGCTCCGTTGGATATGAGCATGTATACAATCGGTGTCCTCACTTCACCAGCCCGTGCTTTCTTAGAGATGCACGTGCGCAAAGCTTATAGTAGTGGACCAGTTTACTTCAAGGCTGACATACTACTAACAGTCTATGCTCTAAAGATCTACAGATGCGAAATCTCAAAGTACAGTTAGGTGGAATATAGATATCAAGGTCCATATCGTGGAAATCTCGCAAGCCTTCGACTAATGATCAAAGATCCGGACGCTTTGATGACATATCTGAAGAGTGAGCCCTATGCCGTGCACACATTTCCCAGATACCGCCGGCAACCTTGTCCGTCCATTGACTCCCAGCGAATGCTATGCTCGCTTACCTAATTCAGAGTCAACCATTGGGACGACCATATACTGCACGGCCACAACCCCACCCCTCGTCCTCATATCCCGCAACCCAGAAGCAACAAGCACGCTACAGAGGTTTTCGATCGACCGCCACCAGTGTTTATCATGTCGGTCTTTTCCTTGCGAAAACACTTCTCATCTCACTCCAAGATAAAATTCCGAGATACACAAGACAATGCTCCCGTACTTTCCCAGCGAAATCGATCTGAACAACCGAATCAACTCCAGACCTTTATCGCCAGCAACCACCGCGACATCAGCAACAATGCTCGCCCGCCGGAACTACTCTTCAGGCTACATCCGCCAGCGCACAGAAGGCCGCAGGTCTATCGACCGATCTGCCGCCATCCGCCAGGAGAACATCAACCCATCTGGCCTCTCCAGAACCCTCCGCTTCCAACCCATCGTTGTCGGAGAGAACTTCACCATTTACCCAACACGCTTCTCGCCCCCTCCGTCTTCGTGGGATACCGAGACTCTCGTCGACGAACCGACGGTCCCGGATCCACGCGACTACAGCGAGCTTGCACCGCCTCAAGTCAGTGAGGTCAACGCCCGCGGACGAGTCACTTCGCTCAGACTCCGACCGGGACAGCCACTCGCCCTGATCGTGTATGGCAACGGTCGCTGGATCCTGCAGCCGAATCCTCGCCCGCGAGCTGACACCGAGACCTACAACAGCGGGTCGCTCGCGCAGCAGGCTCTGGTCGCAATCCTGGAAAGGCAACCGCCCGCCAACACCACTACAAACCAGGTCGAAGGTGCTGGTGGCGAGCGAGCAGAGGCCCGCAACGGAAGACGAGCGGATCGCCCGTGTGCAGCAGTTCCTGGTGGAGATGGGGTACTCTTACGCTCGGCAGAGGACGCTGCAATATGAAGAGCTGAGCGTCAGGGAGCAACACGTTCTTGCGATGCGAATCTTGGCGGTGCTTGGGTTTGGTTCCGAGGAAGAAAGGCGTGAGAGGCGCTTGCGCTGGGAGGAGTTGAGTGGTCAGGAGGGTTGCTGCACTCTAAGGGAATTTGAGAATGGGGTTGCCTGCGAGAGGTGTATGATGTGGGGTGGCGAGATCTGGGCGCTGTGGTGAACGGGACTGTTCTGGTTGTTTTCATGCGGTTCGCGAGTGCTTTTCGATGTTCAAGAGTTTTGCGAGGGTGATGCTGAAGATGGACTGTTAAGGGTGGACTGCTAAACATGGACTGCTGTTTTCTTTTGATATTCGCGAAAGCTGGCCCACAAGCCTACTGTATTCGACATTGACTATAATTTGTCAACTTTAAATGATTTTACATCTCCAAATTTTCCTCTTGCTTTCTTTCACATGCCGTTGTTCTCGTCTACTCGTTCGATCATCATGCTGCTTCTCGTGTTGCCACAAGCCTGTAACGCCTTCCCTATGCAACTTTCTCTCCAAATGCTGTGATGATCCCATCTAAACCCTTCCAGCTCTTCCAGCCTGGATGATCTCACCGGTGTGCTTGTCATCTGCCCTCAGAACAGGCCATCCGAGACCGTCCGCCTTCGCCAGGGTGAGCTCAAGTTTGGTGCCCATGATCTTGAACGCACTCTTCTCCGGGTCGATGCTTCCGAACAGCGGCATACCAGTGCGGTATCTCTTCTTGTCCGTGGTGCGCAGATCCAGCTCAATCGTGTTCGCGTCCTTGAAGTCTACTTTGCTAATCTCCTTGTCGATCTTCTTCAAGTACAAGCTGGCGATGACCGTCGTGGCAGTCTGGTAGAAATCGTTCCTGACTTCTGAGAGCGCTTCCTCGGTCTGCTCGTCCTTCTTCTTGCCCACGAAGCAGTGCTTCGCCTTGGTCGTGCAGCCGGCGATGCGCATGAACTCGTCAAACTCCAGCACGCGGCGCTTGCAGCATGTCCAGCCTTTGCTGCCTTCGTGGAAGAGTGCCTGGCCCGGGTGGTGGGTACATTGCTCCTCGCTCCTGTTCTGGCCTGCCTTGTACACGCTGCCGCAGCCCTTCCTCTTGCATGTCGTGTTGTCAGGGACAGCAGCGTCTTCGGCGTCGCTCTCGTCCTCGGGTGGTGCGGGAGTGTTTGCTCCAGAAGCACGAGGCGGCTGAGCTGCTATGGGTTGGCGAGAGACGGGAGGTGGGAGGTTGGCGGCGTCTTCGGCTTGCTTGGTCTCTTGAGCTTTGATTTTGGCCTCGACTTCGGCGTCGCTGGGTTTCTGCTCGAGTGGGGCGGGAGTGTCGTCGACGGTTGTGTGCTTGCCTTCTGTGCAGGGAGTGATGGTCAGGAACTCATCGAAGGTCAAGACGCGCGGTTTGCAGCAGCGGTAGCCCTTTTGGCCTTCGTGGAAGACGGGAACGCCAGCTGTTTGTGTGTCAGCGAGATTGTTTGCGGTGGACTTCTTCAAGGTGTGGGGAGTCAGGACGGACGGTGGTAGTTGCATTGCTCTTCGGGGTCGGAGAAGGTCTTGCCGCAGCCGCGGTGCACACACTTTGAGGCCATAATGGTGTCTTTGTAGCCGATACTAGTCTTGATATAGCTGTATTGCCCTGTTCTTCGGTATTTGATCGCAATCAATCAATCGCGGGGACAAAACTGACAGCAAACTACGTCAGCAAGGCGGTGTCGAACGGCAGAACGCGTGAAAGAGGCGTCTCCTTGAGATGGATGGTACTAGAAGAATCGTTATCCTCGCCACAAAACCCCCTATCCAAGATGAGAGCATCGGCCATTCTCCGTCAACAATGGAGCCTGCGAATGACCTTGTTCATTCGCCAGAATTGCTCCCTGTGCACTGACGCGAAAGATGTCATGTCCAAAGTGTGGGATCGCAGGCCATTCGAGTATACCGAGATCGACGTGATGGCCCCAAACCAGACGAAGTGGAAGAACCTATATGAGTTCGACACGCCTGTGGTGAGACTCTTGCATACCTATCTTCTTGGCCCATTCATACTAAATTCAATTAGGTGCATGTCGACAAAGTGCGCGAAAACAGCCAGCACTTTGAAACATCACATCAGGCCGGCAAGCTGATGCACCGCTTCACCGAGCAGCAGCTCGAGAAGCTGATGGACGAAGAAATCATGAAAGAGCCAGACTCCTACGGCCATTGATCGCGTGCGGCGCTCTGCTCCATCATGGTCTTTTCTCTCAAATCGCCCATTCGGGCCACAACGCTCCACATCTCGGCCATCTTCTGTCCGATGTGAGGGGTGACTTATGCGGGGCGTTGATGGATACGATACATAAACATCTGATACGCCTGCCAACAATTCTCTCTTACTCATAGCTCACATCCAAACATGCAGGCCGCCAACCGTCTTCAGAAAGCCCTCAAGAAGGGCGGCGCCACTTTTGGCGCCTGGCAAATGCTGCCCGGCACCAACCTTAGCCGCGCCATCTGCCGCTCATCGCCCAATGTCGACTGGGTCCTCATTGACCAGGAACATGGCAACATCTCAGACGACTCCATGCATGAGCTCGTCGCTTCCGTCGCGGCATGCGGTGCCTCACCCATTGTCCGCGTGCCCGACGGCCAGCACTGGATGATCAAGCGCGCACTCGACGCTGGCGCCCACGGCATCCTCGTGCCTCTCCTCGAAACAGTCGAAGACGCAAAGAACATTGTGCGCTACTCGAAGTTCCCGCCCACTGGTAACAGAGGCTTCGGCAGCCCGTTCAGTATGGAGAAATTCGTCGAGCAGAGCGCGCATGGCAGCTCGGTGAAAGAGCTCTCGAGCGTGGAATACTTGCAACAAGCCAACGACAACATTGTGATCGCTGTACAGATCGAGACCAAGACCGCGCTTCAGAATGTGCGGGAGATCGCCGCTGTACCTGGCATTGACGTGCTCTTCGTCGGACCTTTCGACTTGGGAAACAACATCGGTCACCCGATCATCGCCAGCGAGCGCGACCCGGAGCTCGTGGAAGCAATTTCGTCCGTGAACAAGGCTGCCGAAGAGGCTGGCAAGAGGAGTGGAATATACTGCAACAGCGGCGAGGAGGCAAGGAAGTATGCGGATCAGGGTTTCAACATGGTTAGCGCGATGACGGATATGGTTGCTGTGCCGAAGGCGTTCGGACAGGCTTTCGAGGCTGCGAAGGGTAGCTATGTGCATGCTGGCGTGCAGGGGATCAAAGCTGGTGTTGAGAAGATGACGGGTCCGTATGGAAAGTAGGCAAGTGTTGAATGAGATGATAGGTTGAGCACTCCTATTTTCGGGCGAATACGCTAATGTAGAGAATATTTCACGTGTCTCGCTTCATCAGATCATTTGCTTCGCCAAATCGATCACCAAGCTTTAGGACAAACTACCCTCAATTGCGATTATGTACGCTCACCATGTTGCCGAAACTCAAGCACCAGCACAACACATATGCAACTCGTGACCACCTCGAACGCGTTCGAGTGTCCCTTGCTCACGTTTGGAAGCATTGGACTGGTGACACACATCGTTGGAGATCACGAAGTTTTCTGATTTGAGAATTTTTCTTTGAGGTTTACATTTACAAGGTCTTCTTGGTTCCCTGACTTCACTTCTCAACTCAGGTTTTGATCAGTCACGCACACGTCATTTATCGTGGCGGGCGCTTGGGCGTTTGCACGAGCGCATCGAATGACCATTTTGAGGTCATGTGAAAGTGGAAGTCTACTGCGACGAGCTCACTCGGCAATGCAAACACCCACCGGCGTCCTTGCTTTCACCACACCTTTCGACGTTTTCTTCGCCAGACGCAACTTTGTTTAGCTCAGCGATATCATTGCTCACGTTCATTCACATTGTCACCTCAGGCGCTTGGTAATTGCATCGTACACGCTATCGGAAGCGTCATGGCTCCTTCACCGACTGAAATGATCTTGGACCGACTTCAACGGCTCAACAAAGATGAACGGGAACACCAGGTAAGGCATCGTGCTCATCTGCGCGCCTGAAATAAACAGACGGCTGAATAATCCACAGGATATGTACGGGTTCTTTAGCTATCCCCGTTATGGCTCGCTTCTCCGTGAGCCGAGTTTTGCGGGAAAGGTACTTTGCGAGCAGGCTGAGGCTCGTGAAAGCTCAGCGAAGCTACTGTACGATCTTGTCCGTACGGACAATGCCACAACATCGTTAGCTTCGGGAGCCTCTCACAGTCGTCGCCCCCGAACTGAGGTAATAAGCTCTGGGTGGTGGGCATGGCTCGAGCGTCTCGAGCGTGAGCTGATGGATCAGAAGGTACTCGCACTTTCTCATACCCGAATAAGTTACGTTACTGATTTCGATTAGATGTTCCTGGCTTGCACCCGCAGAGACCAGGTTCACCAGCAACCAATGAAAGAAAGATACCTGGCGGCATGGAGACTGCAGGAACTTCGCAGGCAGCTTCGCGGCATGGAAGCTCTCAAGCTTGTCGTCAAGTTTAGGGCCGATGAGCATGCGCACATTCGGGCATTACAGCCTGATTGCCTGGAGCGCATTACAGGACGCTCCTTCCCTCGAGAGCTCTTGATCCAAGTTGTCGAAGCCACTATCGAACTCCAGATCCCTTACTGGCGTGTTGACTATTCGACTTCTCTTGCCAGTGTGACCTCCAAAGCCATCCGCAAGTGGCCAGAGAGCTTCGGAAGCAACTCGCAGCGCATGGTACAGGAGATTTCAGCTAATGCTGTGCTAAAGCATAGCCTGATCATCATACCTGCAATCTTCACCTCGCAATTCACCCTTGTAACGCCGCCGGAGGTTCAGGGAAGTGAAGATCGCATTCGTTATCTGGCACTCGATCTGCGCACTACTCCTCACGACGGTGCTCATGACAGAAAGCTTAGAAGATTCTCCCAAGGCATGACTTCACTAAAATCGCTCTTCCCGAACCTCCATTCCTGCGTCATTTCGATGCACCTTGCTCAAAATACCAGCAGCGTGCAAGGTTTGCCAGTAGCAACCGACACTTTGGGACGGCCGATCTTCGTCAGATCGACTTTGTAATGCCGTAACTTCAAGACAATCAGTAACATCATCACCTTGGAGGAAGCCTTTGTCAACTTCATAGCCACTTTCCTCAGAAACGGGCCCGGGAAACGCAAGTATGTTCGCTTCATCCATGGCAGCCTTCAAAACCCTTCGCGAAAGCGAATCGGTCCTTTGGTTGACATGAGTGTTCAAAAGCCGATCAGAAGCCTGCTGTCGATGGAACAGCTCACGTTAGAAGAGGATTGGTTCGCCCTCGAAGCGAAGCGTATCTTCCAGGATGCCTATTGGGGCAAGGATGGCCCGCTGGGTGATTGGAACAAGGCTTTTCGTGAGGATTGAGCACGATAAGCGCCACCGCTAAACCTGATCGTAGCGTCAAGCGCAGCTTCGTCAGGTCTAACATTGGTGACCTTTGCTGGCTCTAGATGAAACGATACCGGAGATTTACAGGCTGGTCACAGGCTCAAGACAGGTCAACAACAGACATGACATTCTTGGAATGGTACTCAAAGGTTGGCCACCCAGTGGAGTGAGTTCATGGGGATTTGTTTTTTCTACAGGTCTCTCGGGGTCTTGAATCTCGAGCGAGGCTGTACATTTCGGAGGACAGCATTCTTCCAACGTGGTATTTGAACACTTTTACCCATCGTCAGTCAGTCTTTCCAAAGCCACAGATAGACATGCTATGTAGTAATAATTCGTCGGCATTCGTGAAATCATGCAACATGAAATCGACCTTGTGCTCACAAAGTTCCGCAGACGTGTTGATATTATCATGCTGTACGTTACAAACTCGGTCACTCACTCGGCGCGATTGAGATAAGCTAAATACAATAAGCTAGATATCACTCGGGATGGTTCGATTTAGCTACTTGTAGTACTATGTTGGAATATCAACACCAATTTAGTCTGCCGTCATCAGGGTCTCGAGATGCGTTGCGGCGTCGCGTTTCTGGTCACCGAGAAGGAACGATTCGTGGCACTTCTTCTTTCATTTGCAAAACTAATGTGCACACTCTTCGCTTACGACTGTCTTGTTGGAACAGTCAAAATATTCTATACACCTTCCGTCGCACCAAGCTCATCTGCCAGTTTCTCGCGATGGTCTCATCCTGGCCAGACTTCGCGCTTGACACCGCAGCGAACCGGCACAAAGTCGACATCATCGAACAATGTCTACGCCATGGCTCAAGCCCTCAAACCACTGGCGCAGAGCTCGCCTCTGTTGTCTCATTGGATGAAAACTTGAAGGACAGCATTATCTCAGCTTGGAGCATCATCAACACTGCGATCAACGTCTTCGGCTCCGACGAGGACATCGCCAAGATCGTCGAGATCCTCATTGCCTTTGCATCCTTGGCCCCGACAGCGGAAGAGGCTGGTATCGACAGTGATTTGTTCGAAACTTGGTCTTGGGCGTCTTTGGGTTGGGCCTTGAACAGAGATTGGAATGGTGAGTCCGACCGCCTTTACATGATGTGCTCTGCATACTGACGCCGACATAGGTTTTGCCACCAATATCAAGCTCTACAAGGATGAGGCTGCCTACTCAAAGGCCATTACACGATTCCTGGCAGCGAACAAGTTTGTTGCCAACCTGCTCCGCGCCGGCACAGGAAGATACAAACTATTCATGATCTGGACGCTGCGAACAGCTCTTGAGTCCTCGCCTGACCAGCGGCATAAGAATGGAGACCCGGAAGTGTACGTTCCCGCGGCTGCTGCTTGTATCATCATTGCTGGCGAGCAGATTCGATCGTTCGATGATGAGTTTCCACCTGGTGAGCTTACGGGGAGACCTGCTTCAGGCGGTCCGCTCTGGGAGGGCAAGCATGGATTTTGTGAGGGTAGGTGGAAGTTGTGGAAGGAGAGATTCTTGTCTGTGTCTCAGGAACCGGGGATTTCTGAGGAGGTGCAGAGGGTTGCGAAAGAAGCTCACGACGAGATGGAACGAATAGACAAGGTCGTGTGAGGTACTGCTATTCCTACCGCGATGCATCATTATAGGTTTATCGATTCACTTTAGTTCACTTTAGCTACCATGACGCAACGGAGCGGCTAAGAACATCGGATTGTTTGCTTGTGTTTGCTTGCATAAAGAGCTCGCTTCTCTCCGCTGCCCATAAGTACTTCTCTCACCAACATTGGAATCTGAGCCCGGGCTACCTCAACAACAGCAACAGCTTGTCTAGAAACGCATTAGCCCACTCGGTTCCAGCAGATCTCGCCACCACCTCTACCATGTCGAGTCGAGAAGAGCAAGAAGATGGCACCTCACCTGCAAACAACGAAGCGTATATTGCAAACGCAATGAACCGTTTGGCGAGTCCTGATTTTCCAACAGAGCTACTACTGCAAGTCGTCGAAATCGCTGTCGTCTCGCGAGTCAATCACTGGAACGTTGCGGACTCGCACACGCTCGATGCTCTTGCGACGAGTCTCTTCGCATGGCCAAAAGGTGTGACCTCCACTACACGCAGGCTACTCAAGCAAACGGCGGAGACTGCGATACTCAAGCGCTGTATCATCAGGATACCGGCAGACTTGGACGAACGCCGGCCTCCAGCATACGAGATCCCGCCAGCACTTCTTGGAAGAGGGAATCATGTCAAGCACTTGGTCCTGGACTTGGAGGTTCACGTGGGCGGTCTGTTCGAAAGGGACCTCATCGTCAGCGCTGATCATATGGATCTCCTCGCAGACGCTTTCCCACGACTCGCAGTCTGCACTTACCTCCTGCACATCGAATACGACTCAAATGTCGTGCCTGCTGGGGGTTTCATCGACGTCTCGATCCTCAGCCATGCGAACTTCAGATTGGAAACCCCCGCCACACCACTTGCATCTGCCTATTTTGTCAGATGTACGGTGGAAGAAAACCTTGTCAACTTCATTGCTGCATTCGCCCGGTCCGGACCAGGAAGACGGAAGCTCATCCACTTCAGCAGACGAAACACCCGACCTCTTCTGTCACGTGGACTAGACCTTCGCAGTGAGTTTCGCCCGTTGGTGAGTGTTAGTGGTCCACGCGAATCGTCTACAGCGGGTGCTGTAGAAGATGGCTTGGCCGACGAAGAAAAGGAGTCTTTTACCAACGCCAAACGCATTCTCGATGAAGCATACTATGGCTTGAGGAAGCCTCGTTGAAGCCCACGCTCAAATTTATCGGTCGTCCAATTGTTTCTGGGTGAATGTACCTCCACACATGGGATTTCGTTTTGGGAGCGAGATGACGAGGCGCAGCATTTCCGAACGGTGATCGCAAGGCTCAAGATGACTGCGGATTAGTTTGCCTGTGGAACGATGGAGGGGTGTTAAGGAACAATGCTCTCAGTAAGCTTGAATTTGATGGCAGAGCCGGAGGGTTTCAAGGGCAGCACTGTATTTCGAATCCCGCAGGCATGCTGAAAGGTGCAACGAGCTGTGTCGCTAGATGGGCAACCAAATACCATACACCTGATTCAGCCGTGATCGCTAAGTTTCAGTCCGACACTTTTGAACTTTTTCTCTTCTACAGTATCGACTTATGTCGTATCACATTGTGACTTCGGTATTCAATGTTTTGTAGAACTGTATGCAATCTCGGAAGTCGCTATTACACCATTCCACTGGACCTTCATGACATGACTCGTAGCTGTGTTGCGTTCAGGAGATCAGTCCAGAGAAATTGTAAGCATGCTATACCTTCGTACAAGTAACGCATGCCAGTTGTAATGGTTTCACTCGAGTTATTGCCGCTGCCTCAAACAGCTTCAATTTCCTGCCTCTCACGTCCCTTTGATCCTATAAAACTCCCTCCCATACTCCATCAACCAACCCTTCTCGATCTTCGTCACATCCCTCACGAAAATCTTGCTCCCCGTCTCCATAACCTCCGTGAAAAAAACCCAGTCCGCCTTGCGATTGAACATCAAACTGCTCGGATGCGCGTGCAACACCGTGCCGCCGTCCACAGTCCTGAACGTCCCGTCGGGCGCCATGCGAGCGGCGTGAGCAAAATACCCGCTAGTCAAACAGCGGCGGATGGACTCTTCTTTCGGGCGCCCGCCGGCTCGCAGAATAGGATCCGAAGAGTTGGCGGAGAGGGATTCGTCGACAGGGATGCCGAAGCGCTCAAGGCTGCGTTTGAGCTGGTTGCGGATGCTGACGGCGCGGGTCATGGATTTGTAGTTGAGGTAGTGCTGCTGGCACCACTTGGGATCTTTGCGGCCGGTGGTGACGAAGGCCTGGTAGACGTTGAGTAGGGTGAGGTGGTCGCCTTGCTCGACGGCGAATTTGCGGCGGGCGGATTCTTCGGATTTTTTGTTGTCGTGCGAGAACCAGACGGCGCCTTGGAGGCTGGTCATGGCGGCGATGGAGAGCATTTCGCTTTGGCAGGCGAAGGCTGGGAGGGAGGAGTTGAGGAGGCAGGTGGCGAGCATGGGTTCTAGGGCGAGCTCGGCCATGCGGGTGCCGAGTGGTTTGGTGAGTTTGGCGTAGCCGTCGAGAGCGCCGAGGGAGTAGAGGAGTTCGAGGGCGCGAATGATGAGTTCTGCAGGGGGGGAGGTGAGGAAGTTGAAGCGGGCGATGTTATCTATGCCTAGGGCTTTGAGCTGGAGAATCGTGGGGGCCAGGTTGGAGCGTTGGATCTCTGGGATGGTGACTGGAGAGAGACTGTCGAAGGCAGACTCGGTGTAGAGACGGTAGCATTTGCCTGGTTTCGTGCGGCCTGCACGGCCTGCTCGTTGGGTTGCGGATGCTTGCGATACGGGTGTTGGCGTGAGAGTTTCAATGCCAGTAGTAGGGTCGTAGGCGCGCAGTTTGACAAAACCACCGTCGACAACGTAGACGATGCCGTCGATTGTGACGCTAGCTTCGGCGATATTGGTAGCGAAGATGACTTTACGATGTTGCGAAGGTGCAGGCTCGAAGACGTACATCTGCTGTTCTGTAGACAGACCAGCGTACAATGGGAGAGGCAGTATTCGATCTGCTTCTTTGGGTAATGACGGAAGTCGATCAGCTACCATCTCGATTGCCTTTTCGATCTCGTCACGTCCTGTGAGGAAGACGAGAATATCTCCTTCGGGTTCGGAACTGTGGATATCGAAGACAGTCTTTACTGCTCGTTCAAGATACTCTTCGCATGGCTCAGTGAGGTATTGCATGTCTACAGGGAATGCACGACCCTCGATGCTGATGATCTGGCCATTCGAAGTGGCTCCATCTTCTCTCTTTTGCGCGTCTTCGAGTGACTCCTCATCGGCGAAGAAATTGAGGAAATCTTCTGCTTGCAAGGTGGCGGAGCTGACAATAATCCTAAGCTCTGGTCGTCGCTTGCGGATCTTTTTTAAGACGCCAAGCAGTACATCAGATGAGAGAGATCTTTCATGTGCTTCATCGACCATGATGACACTGTAACGAGAGAGTAGGGGGTCCACCAGCGCTTCTCTCAACAAGAGTCCATCGGTCAAAAACTTGATCTTCGTGGCAGCCGATGTGACATCTTCAAATCTGATACTGTAGCCGACTTTCTGGCCGATCTCACACCGTACTTCTTCAGCGACTCGCTTTGCGACGGTTGTTGCTGCCACTCGTCTGGGCTGTCAGAACCTGTGAGCCATCGTCAACTTGATATATTGCGGAGTGCTGAATGGTGATTGTACATGCCTGCGTGATTGCGATAACTTTATTGTCATTGCAGTATCCGGCTCGTTCGAGATATTGCGGAAGCTGGGTGGTCTTCCCACTTCCTGTCTGGCCGACTACAATAGTCACGGCTTTGTTCTCGATGGTATAGAGAAGGGCATCTTTGTGGCTGGCTATTGGCAGCAGCGAGCTGGGCCTATGAAGCGCCGGGATGAAAGCGTCGGCATCTGCCATATTTTGTTGTTGCCTTGTCGATTGTAACCTGGTCGGGCAAAAGTTTATCGCGGTGTAGCAAAGTAGTAGATGAGGTGGCTGTTGACGCGTGCTGCTGGGAAGTGTGTGTTTGGACAGCGACTGACTACTTGTCACATATGAAAGAGTGCCATGAGGAGAGGAGAATCTGTTCTTGTCTTATGAGACTCACGCCTCATGCAATACCATTATCTTCTCCTCAAAGGGCAAGTCTTCTCTTCACTTCACTTCACATTTCTGCCGCGACAGCTCCGAAACAGGCAGGCAGGCGTGGAGGCGTTTGAACCCTGGCTCGCTTGGCGATGACGCACGGCTCTCTACTGCGCCCGCCATGGTCAAGGCGGCAGCTTCATCTAAAGCAGCGCAACATTAAACACTACTAACCACAGACTATCCACCTGGCAATTAATTGATGAGCCACACCACCACCACCACCCCCACTGGAACACCGAAACTTCAATAATACCACCACACTCCTGGTCTGGAGCTCTTGTATTGCACCGAACACCACCACCCACCATGGCCGAGCAAACACAGCCCGTCTCACCCATCAACAATAAGCGCGAGTCCATGACCACCCGCGAGGAGATGGACTTTGAGGACAACGAGCACGAGCAAGAGACGGGCAGAGTGAGCCCTCTCGGACATGAGACAACAACCTCCTCCAAGCCTGTCAAGACATCGCCCTCGCCCAAGCCACGTGTGTCTTTCCAGGACGTCAATGATGAGATCCCACCCACCAAGCCGCCTCGCCCGCAGAGCCCGCAGCAGCAGGCCGAGCACACTCTGATCGAGGCATTCCCTTCCATTGACGCCAAAGTGGTCAGGGCCGTGCTTATGGCCAGCGGTGGTAAAGTCGAGCCAGCCTTCAATGCTCTGCTGGGCATGACCGACCCCGATTTCCAGCCCGAGGAAGTTGCTCCTCCTCAGCCACCTCGCCCTTCCCAGCGCCAGCAGCAACAGCGTCAGCCGCAGAGCCAGCTTGAGGCTGACGAATTGTACGCGCGCCAGCTCGCAGAGCAGTACAACAACCAGGGCCAGCAGACCCGCTACAACCAGCGCGAGCGCCAGGGTCCCAACCAGCAGCGCCCGCGCTACCAGGAGGAGGACCGCGAGCACAGCTTCTTCGACGACGATCTGCCTGAGATCGGACGCAACATCCAGCGTGGCTTTGCGGAGACCCAGAAACAGGTCAACAGCTGGATTACAACTTTCAAGAAGCGCATTGACGGCGACAACGACGACGATGACGACGACCTATACTCCGGCTCAAGCAGCTCCAACGCTCGCCAACGACAGAACTTCGGTCCCAGCCAGAGCGAGCAGATGTACGGCATCCGCAAGTCCGCAGAGCACCAACAGCAGCGCCGTAGCGTCGAGCAGCAACGCTACGACTCCGACCCACACGTCCTCGACGACGCCGAATTCAGCCGCCTCGAGCTGCGCGACGACGAAGCTCGTAAGTCTCCAAACCCCACCACCTATCCTACCCAATCCAATCCAATTCAATCACACTAACCAACCCTCCCTCACAGCACCCGCCCAACCCCCACGCACCAGCAGCCGCAAGCCCACCAACCCAGACCTCTTCAAGCCCCAGCCCAAACCCCCTCAAAGCGGCCCCGTCGACGAAGTGGACGCCTCCGACCGCTCCGCCAACGGCAAGAAGTGGCAGCCGCTGACCTCCGTCGCTCCCAACCCGGAAGAAGACAACGATCCTTTTGCGCTGGGCGACGACGACGACGAGCCGGCCAGCAAGTCGGAAGATCTTAGGAAAGATGATTCGGAGCGCTTGAAGGGCGCTGCGAGGGCGAGTATTAGTGCTGGGGAGAGTGGGGAGAAGGCGAAGTTGGGGGAGAATGAGGTTAGTGGGACGAAGAATAAGGAGGCGGAGGAGTTGCTTGCGAGTGCTGCGAAGAAGGAGTAGGTGCATGCGGGGTGATTGGCAAACAAGAAACGGGATTTTGAAAGTTGTAGGTTCGCAAGAAGGCAAGTCTGCTCTGGCAGCGTTGATTTGCAGTGTGAATCAAAACCTCGAAACGTTCAAAGTATAAGGAACTGCTTGTATCCTCATTATTGTGTGTTATCTGCACATTTCTCCGTTCTTAAACAGACTCGTCTATTGCAGCTTGTCAGGACCATCAACCTCTCCATACCATTAAACAACCCTTGTAACTCTCCTCCTACGAATTCCCTTCCGTCCCTCCTCCTCCGGCTCCTCAACCTCATCCTTGCCCTTCTCGAGCGCACCATCCCAACCTACTCCTCCCAATCCACCGAGCTCACTAAGACCCCACTCAGCAGGATCATACCAATCCTCTCCATCGCTCATCTCCGTGACCAGATTGCCCTTGCCATCCTCGACAAGGTGCTCGCTAGCTTTCGCGCTCTCGTACACGAATTTCCTCAGGCGGTCTGCTTTCTGCAAGCCGAAAGCGAGCGTTTCGAGCGATCGGATCGTTTGCTCTTGTTTCTGGCAGTAGAGCAGGAGGAGCTTGCGCGTGTCTTCGGCTTCGGCCAAAGGGAGGGAGAGGTCTGAGGAGGGGAGAGAGGCTGTGGGCGCGGTGAACCAGGGGTGGATTGGGGGGATTGAGGCGCTGGATGAGGGTGAGGGGGAAGGTGGGACGCTGCCTGGCTCTTCTTGGGGAGAGCGGGCGCGGGCGCGGGTGGTCATGATGTGACCGGCTGTGGAGGCGGAGTCGCTTCCTGTTCCTGGGGAGCCGCGGAGAGATGTGAGGGCGGGGTTCTCGGCGAGAGAAGAGGGTTGTGGTGTTGGGTTTTGGGGCGCAGGGTCTTCCATTGTGGTGTCTGGGTCGGTGGGCTGGGTTGCGGTTGGTGAGGCGGCGGTTGCGGTTGGCTGAGGTTGTTCGTTTTGCTGGGCTGGTTCGTCGACTTCCATGGTGGGTTCAGGCGCCATATCTGCAGCTTTCACGCCGTTTTTTGCGTGCTGCTCTGGCTGCGCGGGTGCTTCGTTCACGCCGTTGGTCGTGGGCTCTTCCCCTAGAGGTTCTTGCGCAGCCAAAGGTGCCTCATCAAGCGACATGGTGATGCTGGGAACCGCGCTCATATTCCCATTGACATGAGGGTCCGCAGTATGGTCATGCAGCAGCAACTCGTCCCCTTCAGTCTCGAAAGCTTCACAAGGCGCCCAATCAGCCTCGCCGCGGAATCTTCTCAACAGCCTCTTTGCTTTCCACAGCGTTTCCCGCTCGCGCCGCAGCATCTCCAATGTCTCGTCAGCCATTTGTGTAATTGCTTTGCTCTTATACGCTGCGCTCAAACTAGGGTGGTCGACGAGCTCGTGCGCGGCAGTGAGCGGTCGCAGCAGCTGCTCGAGCTGGACTTCGCCGAACGGATCATCCTCGACGGGCTCCAGGTGTCGCTCGTTCTCGTTGTCGGAAGAAGTGGGAGACACAGGCTCACCGTCGGAGTCGAGGAGCGCGGGGTTGGTGTGGATAGTCGTACGTATGTAGCCGGCGTGGTTTACCTGTCTGCGGTAGGACGTGCCGCCAGAAGTGTCGAGGCGACCCTCTCTGGCGAAGTGTGAGCGGCGCTTGAGTTTGTTGCCACGGTTTGTGTAGGCTGGAGCGGAGTCGTCGTCATCGGCGTCTAGTGAGAGTAGTGTCAGTGTCGAGGTCGTATAGTAGCTATAGAACGTGACATACCGTCTGGCCGTCTCTTCAGCGCCAATTTCATAGCGCGAATGGTTTCCGCGATCTGGATTTGTTGTGCCGCCATGGTCACAAACGTGGGTGTGGGCACTCCGGTAGTCTCGTATGACGGGACTGGTATGGATGCGTGTTGGCTCTGCGCGTGTTCGAAATATCAAAAGAGTTTTGGCAGGATGTTGTGTCGGTGTTGCTGCTGCTCAAGCGAGCTCGCTCGCGCGTTCACATGTGTTAGAGAACGTCACAGGGCACAGTTTCCAATCAGGCAGGTATGACGAGCAACGATGTCGGCACTCTATGCAAGGTAATCAGGGTTGGACAAACAAGCCTAGGCTGACATATGATCAATCAATGTAAAGGCAACCAACAATGATAGTCGTTGGTCAAACGTTACTTGATGAGAGACATGTGCTTGAAGAAAAATTCAAATCATGAACATGCTTCGAACACCAAACATAGAAGAAAAGGATCATCAGCACAACACTGTGGCCGTTGAGCCATTGAGTAAAGTGGAGAATCGGCTCGAAACAAACGCGATAGTATGGTGGTCCGGAGATAGCTCTTAGATGAGGTAGAACTCCTTGGCTCCAGCCGCTAGAAGCCAATCTACCATCTCATCCCAGTCGTCGCCATTATACTGGGTGCGCACCATTCCCATGAATCCGATACGCCTGAATGTACGAGTCGATCCGGGAACAGCTTGCAACACAATCGTGTAGCAGACGGGCAACAAGGTGCGGTAGTCGTTGTATCTGCTAAGGCCGACGAAAAAGCACCAAGTCGCCGCCTTAGTGGTTTCCAGCTCAGCTTGTGGGTATATCTGATCGGGTCTGTAGGTCATGTCAACTTTCCTTCCAGGGGAATAGACGAAATATTGCTGCGGCAATTTTGGATTGGTCACTGATGGACAAGGGATTGGGCGCATGTTGCCATAGATCGTGAGTTGCCCTGCTTTGACTTCCGCGAAAGGATCATCTCCAGCTAGCTCGACGCTGTAGTGCCGCACCTCGTAGTGAGAGGCCCAGTCGTGCCCTTCGCAGCAAAATAACAGCGAGCTTCGGTCTGCATTCCAGTTTAAGGGATATCGCTTGCCAAAAACGGGAGGTGGACTGTAGTTTATGTCCCTATTTGTCGAAGCCCAGGACCACGATGGGCCGCTGTAAGGGGCGGAGCTGATGGCGAGAGGTACGTCGGGTTCCAAGACGCACCACAGAAGTGCTGCTTCGAGATCATGACTCCACAAGCCAGCAACGTAGGTCCATTTGAAGCGCTTGGATATGATGCGTGCAACACCAGAGATAGCAGGGAGTCGATCCTTCGCATTTGTGAGGCGCCGCTCAGAATAATCCATGACCAACGTGTACCAATTAATAAGCCACTGTGTTATGTCCTGCATGTGTGGCGATGGCAGTCGAAAGTGGCCTTCACTTATAGGCATGGGCCATCGAATACTGTCGATGCTTTCAGAGCATGAACAAATGAAGCCTGTTGCGTCTCCGGACAGGTGTAACACTCGTCGAGACAGCACTCTCTCTTGGAGAACCCAGCCACGTTTGGACAATGGGCCGTATAAGAACGAGCGAGAGTGGTGTGCACGAGGGTTAGGTGGTAGGCCAATCATCAAGTCTCCAGACGCACCGGTGCTAGGCCAATTCACCGGAATGCTGCATGTACGCTTGCATCGATCTGAAGCTCCGAATATACCACTTGACGGCGAGTTACTTTGTTCTGCTGCGATTGTCACCGCAGCGCCTGCGTAGACCTCGCCCATAAGGGCACATTCGCGCAACCAGTCTTCCTCGCTGTCCTGGATGATACAAAGGCAGTCAATCCACAGGTGTCGGTACCCCATGGAGCGCGTGACCTTCACAGCGTCTTGAAAAGTTGCCGGCAGAGCATCCCAGGATATGGCGTTCAAGTGATCATGGAGGTTGACTGACGTCGTTTGCAGAGGCAATGATCCACCCCAGCAATGAGACAGAGCAAGATACTCAACAGTTTTTCCACACGACACAACCAGTTTTGGCGTAGTTTCGATGGAGCCGACGTCGAGGAGCCTGGTCGGCGTGTATCCATTATGTCGCGTAATGTTGCACAGCTCATGCTTCTTGATGCAATCTTTCATCCATGAGCACCAAAGTGAAGGGTTCCAAGCTGAGCGTCTCCCCGGGACATACTGATTGTCACCTTCCGACGCAAGGGTCACCCCAATTTTTCTCCATGCCTCACGGGGACCTTCTCTCCCATTGGAATACTGTACGGCCAACCCACTACACTGTGCTTGAGCTGGCGCAAGATCTGAATAACAGCGTTCGAGCACGACTGAGAGGATAAGCATAGTGTCATCCGTTATATCCTCAAGTGCAAGCCACGTGACCCTCCTTCCAAGCAGTGCGCGGTAAATAAAAGAGCACAGGTCACATCCCCAGAAGGCAGCGTTTCTGAGGGTAGCAAAAGACACCTTTTTTATTGTTGGGGGGTTGGGAAAGAAGCCAAGTTCTATCTTTGAAAGCACATCTGCTCCGGCGCAGCCACGCTCGATGAGTAGACCAAAGTCGATGTCAACACATTGACCACAGAGGACCACAGTGCCGTCAGGCGTCAAAACTCGTCTCGAATGATGTTGGAAGAGTAACCGCAAGTGATCGTAGGACGAAGCTGAAGGCGAGTGGTCTTGTCCTCAGTCCGGACGTACTCCTCGTATGGCTCTTGACGAAAGATACGTGATTGGCGTCCTTAGGTAGACATGGTGCTTGGAGACTGAGATTGGAACAGCACTTTCCTGTGGAAAATGAGCTCTGCTGGGTGCACACATCTTATATCGCATATACGGCATCTCATGACTGAAAGAGGCTGAGCAGGAGGCTGGCTGTACAAAATGTCGGCTGACGTCTGCTGTACTTGCGGCCTTGGCACCAGGCATCTCCTGAGAATAAGTAAGCTACATCTTGTGGTTCGGTCAACTAAACAACACCCATCATTTCTTTTCGCTCCTTGGGTTTGGAACACGATTAACATGCTTCCCAATACAGGCCGGACTAAGATTTGATTGGAAGCAGATGCTCCAGTGATAATACTAGGCTACAATTGCCGAGGGTAATTCCCATACAGCAAAGCGCCTATCACACAATCTTGCTACATAACGTTTTCGGTATAGCATTATTGCAACATTAAGTATTTGTTGAGATCCCCATGTATCCTCATGTAAGTACACTTCTCGATTTCTAATCTGCCAGACCATATCTATACTCCCGAGTGCCGATGCAACCGTTCAGGTGAAGGCGTGATCGCGCAGCTATGTCGCCATTGGCCATGCCCCACCCAGCGATACTGCTCATAAAGTAGCACACTCCTGTCTTGGTGAACCATCAGTGTGTCTCAGTCTTTGCAGCAAACAACCACAAGATGCCTACAGAATTTATCAGCTTAGCTTTTCCTAACGAGTCCAACGAGCTCAAGCCCATCCCTGGAGCTCCCATCGACCCGGACTATCTAGCGCGATATGCGCGCAACTTGGATGACTATGGCTACAACTACACTCTTCAGCCTTACGATAGTGGTGGATTCGACCCTTTCACTACTGCCTCTTTCATCGCAGCCAACACCAAGAATCTGAAAGTCATCGTTGCTCTTCGTCCAAATACCCTATACCCGACTGTCGCCGCCAAGGCTCTAGCAACCCTCGACCAACTCAGCAAAGGTCGTGCAGTCGTCCACTTCATCGCCGGCGGTAACGATGCGGAGCAAGCGAAGGAAGGTGACTTCCTTCTCAAGGGCCAACGCTACAGCCGTCTAGAAGAGTACATCCACATCCTCAAACGTGCTTGGGAATCCACCGAGCCATTCGACTGGAGTGGTGAGCACTACTACTTCAAGCAATTCCAAAGCCGTGTGCGTCCCGTCAACGGCACCATCCCCATCTCCGTCGGCGGCAGCTCAGATGAAGCATACCGTGTGGGTGGCTCGTTGGCAGACATCTTCGGCCTGTGGGGCGAGCCTCTCAAGGAGACCAAGGAGCAGATCGATCGCATCTACGCAGAAGCTGAGAAGGCTGGTCGCAAAGACAGGCCACGTATCTGGGTGACTTTCCGTCCAATCACTTCGGAAACAGATGACCTTGCATGGGCCAAAGCTCATCGGACTCTCGACGCACTGAAATCCAACGTCTCAGCAGGCAAAGGCAAGCCTGGGCAATCTGGAGCCCCACCGCAGAATGCCGGCTCGCAGCGTCTACTTGACATCGCCAGCCGTGGAGAGGTGCAAGATCGCGCGCTGTGGTACCCGACTGTGACCGCAACAAATGCGAGAGGCGCCAGCACGGCTCTCGTTGGTAGCTGGGAAACTGTAGCGGAATCGATCCTTGACTATGTGGATCTTGGCTGTGATCTCATCTCTATCCGCGGCTACGACAACTTGACAGACATGATCGATTACGGCAGGCATGTGTTGCCTCGCGTGCGTGAGGGAATCGCCGCTCGTGAGACTGGCACTGCCGTACCTAAGCCTGAGGTTGCCAAAAACGGTGAGGCGAATAATCTCACCGATGGTTAAGAGTCTTGCAGGCTTGTTTCCTGTTTTCATAGAGTATAGTTCAGCGAATCGCATATGCACTGCATAGTTCCCCTCCATGATCATGCGCGTTTGGAGACTCCAAAAATTTTACGCAGCTCCAGCAAGCCTGCGTTCCTGCCTGCTTCGTGCCATTATTGTACAGCCCCACTACCCGGCGGTACGCGGCTTGCACCACGGAAAAAAAGCGAAAAAGATAGTCGATGCTGGTGAGCCAGCACCG
>LJJI01000308.1:0-10850 GCA_001553865.1 Cladosporium sp. BSL10
GCTTGTTTTTTTTTTTTTTTTCATGGAAGCTCAACACACTCTCTACAGCTCATCCAACGTCGCATCACTTCCTACCTCCAACCCTTGTCATGTCATAACATAACATACTCTCTGAGCAGTGGCTCGTCTCCTACAACGGCCTCGGAGCTTCAACAACCTTCTCCAACCCCCTAACCTTCACCCTAAGTCTCTTCCCTCTGGCAGTTCCCCACTTGTCCAGCTTCATCGCGTCGGAGCTCGACCCATCAGGCTTCGGGTACAGCTGCGCGACCCGAGCGACATCGCCTTCCGTGATCTTCACCTGCCTCGCATCCGCGCTCCCACCCTGCCAGACCGGTCCCTTGTTGTCAACGCGCGTGAGAACCCAGTTCTCAGGCTTCATGCCATCCACGTTGTTCGGAACGTTTGCGTGGCTGTTGTACATCATGATACTGTTGTAATCGAAAGCCTGCGAATACTTATAGCCCGCAAACTTCTCCTTCGCATCGTCGATGCGATGCTCCTTGCCCGGAATGAACGCCACGGCGGCGGGAAGGTAATCCGAGGCGATTTCGTCGTCGTTGCACGTCAGGGACATGCGGGTTTCGAGGTCCTGGTCGTCTTCGAACCACGCGCGCTCGTCGACGTCGGCTTTGCGCTTCGCTTCGGCGTAGCCTTCGAGTCTGTCGCAGTGGAAAGTGATGAAAGCGTTGCGGTCGTCGCGCTGGTGTTCGTGTTGCAGGCCGATGGCGTGGCCGAGCTCGTGCATCATTGCTTGCACGGCGCGGGCGGAGGTGCCTTTGATGTCATGAGGATCGAGGTGGCAGAAGTCGAGCTTGTGACGAGCAGGTTTGTTGGAAGCGTAATCGTAGCCGGTACTGGCGCTGTCGGTCGGACAGTCTGGGCCGTGGTTCCAGGTTTTGTCGTTGTCTTTCGTCATGTCGGTGATGACGAGGGCGTCTGAACGAACGTCTCTGCTGCTGCAGAGCAGGGCTTCTTCGTTGTCGGGGATGATCTGTAGGTTGGAGGCGAGGGTGGCGTGGGCCCATTTGGCGACGGCTTGGTCGACGATGGGCTCGAGATTCTTCTGAGATCGGGCGTCGGCGAAGCAGTATCGTACGGACTGGCTGTCGCAGACGAGGGGCCACGGGCCGAAGGAGCCTTTGGCTTTGGTTTTGTCGAGGGGTTGAATGCCGTACCATCTTTTGTGGATGCTGGTTGTCGCGCTGGTGACCAGGTGAGAGAGGATGAAAAGGATTGAGGTAGCCGATGATAGAAACATTATGTTAGCTTGCCGATCGTGATGGGCCGATGTTAGGGAGGAATTCGTTTTCTCTAGAGAGTAGTGGCGGTATATAGCAAGTCGGATCAATGCTTCGAGTGTGTGCTTTCTGCTTCCAAGAGCCTAGATACTGCTAGTGAGCGCATAGGAAGTCACCTATAGCTGTAGCTTGTGACTACTTTCGGGAGTCCACGAGAAGCACATAGTAGGAATGTGTGATCAAGGACTGCCGGAACATCTGGCAGTGAGCGCCAATCCATACATGCAACATCTGGAAGTTTAGATCCCCAAACTTGTACGGTAGCACCGGAGAGGCGCATGATCTTGCCATCGTCCTGCGCGAAGATTTGTGCATCGTGAAAGCCGGGTGTTCCCAGCAAGATGTCTGGCGGTCAAAGGGAGTCATCGGCTGTCTCGTAACCTGTCACCGTCCTAGGAACAATCACTCGCCCATCGCTTTCTCCATCTTCGCATCCATACCGACTCGCCATCGTGCGCCGAAAGTTTTCATAGCCCAGATTGTGACACAGCCCCAGGTGATGCAAATCACACCCAAGCCTGTGAACAGCCATCCGTCTCCGATGGCTCCCATGAGAGGTTCTGCGACGATTGACGCAACGCATGACAGCACGTTACGCACAAAGTTGTTGAGGGCGATTCCGTGACTTGCTTTCCTCGGCATGAATTCGGTTAGCATTGTAGTGACCTGTTGTTTCGATTGTCAGTGCGAAAGGTTTTCCATTACACAAAGCAGACAGCCCTTACCAACGCAAAGATCAACATCGAGCCAACGCCAAAGAAGAAGTTTGCTATCATAGGCGCAGCGGTGTTGACGCCATATCGAGCAGTCCAGCCATACATGATGAGCGCTGAAGGATATAGTAATGCTCCGATCCATGCATTCTCTTTCATGCGATCTTCGGGAATGAACTTCAGTCGTCCTCTCGCATCAAATCTGCCCGCCTTCCGTGCTTCGCGGTGCATGATATTGTCTACCCAACGGCCACCGAAGAGCGAAGCAATGAAGTACCCTGCGCTATTAGGTATGTACAACAGGCCGACGATGATGACGCTGTAGTTGTAGGGGTCCCTAGAGAAAGTCCGCTGGACAGAAATATTAAGCATGTACAGAGATCCAAAGGTGATGGAGGCGTATGCCACGCAGATAGCCACAGCAGGGAAACGGAGGTACAAGATGATGCGCAGCGGATCGAGAAAGGCTCGGCGGAGTACCGACAGGTAGGTCTTACTCTTGATGGCGACAGACTGCGTGGTAGTGGTGCGGCCAAGCGGAGGGCGCAGCTCATTCGACGATTTCTCATTTACATTTGCTTCGACATCCGCCTCGGCTGCTTGTATCAGAGGCTTGCGTGCGGCCAGAGTCTCCGGCAAACAGAAGAGGATGAAAAGAATCAAGGCGCCGCCAAAGATCGCAAGAGCCCACTGCGAACTTCTCCATCCCAGCTCTTGCGTCAAAACACCTCCCAAGATAGGAGATATTAACGGTCCGCAGAGCGGACCAAGGTAGAAAATTCCCATCGCTGTGCCTCTTTCCTTTACTTCCCACACATCTGCAATGGTGCCAGCTCCGACTGCTTGCACCGATGCCGCCGCTCCGCCTGAAAGAAGACGGGTGACAATGAACATTGCGATATTTGTCGACACAGCCGATAGGATATTGAAGATCAAGAACAGCACAAAAGAGCTGAGGTAAATCGTTCGCCTCCCCAATGTCTCGCTGAAGCTACTCCACCAAAGCGGGAAGATACTCATGCTGAGCATGTACATAGCCACGCTCAAGTTGACGACCGTAGGCGTGGAATTGAACTCCACGGTGATGTCGCCCAGTGCGGGTAGAATGATTGAAGAACCCATTGGCGCGGCGGCAGCTGCAACAGCTACGACAAATGTGATCATCCATTTCCTTTTCCTGGTGTAGTCGTGAGGCTCGGTCACCTCGGCAATGATGGCGAGATTGGCGAAGAGGCCTCGTCTTTGGCCGCGCGGTACCACGATGGCATCCTTTTGAATTGACCTGGTGGATGATTGTGCTCGACTACGGCTCCGGTGAGGTGTTGCCACTTGTGCGTCGTGGCCTTCGTCTGATAGAGTCCGTTCGGACTCGTGGGACTCTCTCGAATCTCCAGACTGTCCCGACATGACACGTCCTCGTCGAGGCAAGTCGTCTATTTCCTCATGAATTCCACTAGCGGTGTGTTCTGCTGCCGAGTGAGAGTGTTTGGGATTGTCAGTCCGCGGAGGGCCGGAGGCGAGTTGGAAAGACCGTTCTGTTGTGGCAGGCGATATGTCGCCCAGTTCCTTAGAGGAGCCTTCATGTTCTTCGTCTCGCATCTTGAATTTAATTCCAGCCTGGTCCTGGGACAGAAATTGAGTCGTGGTAGAATCACCACGCTATCGCCAGATCTCGCGGGAGTTTAGCCCTGGATTTGCCGGTTTTCTTGATGATATATGAAATGCAACCACGCAATGATAAGACATCCAAGACACGTGGAAACGAACGAGGCGGCAAGAAAATGCAGAAAACCTACAGCATGAGAGTAGCAATCGGCACACGGCACCCAACAATGTCGTTTGCAGCATACAGCATCTCCACTTGAAAAGAGGCCATCGATGTGAGATCAGCTGTGCCGATTTGCCGTGCTCTTACACACTTGGGCGCTCTGAAGGCGCTCAACCCCTGGGCACGCGAGGCACGTCAAGATCTCTTCACCGAAAGCCGGCGAAAAAACCTCGGCCTGCTCTTGCATCTTGCCCGGGCGGCGCAAGAAGCTTGGCCATCTTTAGGGCGATGTCGATGATAAGGTTGCGCGTGCTCTCCGCAGTGGCTAGAGTTGTACAATCGTGGGGAGGGGCATGTGGGCAGGTAGTCTTTGTGCAGTTGGACATGTCGTGGTATATCGTCTGTGACACATCTGTGATACTTGAGTTGCATTAATTGTTTGTTGCTGATACCTGCCGAAGTTCGCAACCGCCCCTCACTCGTACCGCGCCACAACGCCACCTAGTAATACGAGACCACCAGCCTCAATACTTTAAACGCACGAAGGAAGCGCTTCGACCCGACATAGCCCGGCAGCAATACCATAGTACTGAATCTGCAATACCGGACACCAACAGCACAATGGACGACCGTGAGAAGCTCCGTCAACACTTCCTAGACCAGCCAGCTGAGGCTCACACTGGAAGATGGGATGCACTGTGGCAGCAGAAACTCACGCCTTGGGATCGCGCAGAACCAAATCCAGCACTGATCGATACACTCAACGAGAAACGAGACCTCATTGGTGCTTCAACCGAGCAGAGTGAGATTGTGCAGCGCAAAAAGGCACTCGTCCCAGGATGCGGACGCGGCTACGATGTCCTGCTGCTCGCCAGCTACGGCTACGACGCTTACGGTGCAGATGTCTCGCAGACAGCGATTGACGCGTGCAACGAGCTGGACAGAGACCAGGCCGAAGATACGGTCAAGTACCCAATCAAAGACCCAGCGATCGGTCGTGGTTCGAGGAACTTCCTCCTTGTCGACTTCTTCAATGACGACCTGCTGTCTCACACTGGCGGTAGCAAGTTCGACGTCATCTACGACTACACCTTCCTGTGCGCTATTCCTCCCCAATTGCGACCCAAGTGGTCGAAGAAGATGAGTGAACTGCTTGCGCCTGGTGGAAGCCTGATTTGCTTGGAATTCCCTTTGGCGAAGTCACCCACGGCTGGTGGACCGCCACACGGGCTTAGCAGTGAGCTGTATGTGCAGCTCTTCAAGCAGCCCGGCGCAGAGGTCGATTATGCCGAAGATGGTCATGTCAAACCCAATGACGGCAAAATGGACGAGCAGAACGGCCTTACGCGTGTTGCTCACTGGCAGCCATCACGGTCACACCAAGTCGGGCAAGGGACAGATAAGGTCTCCATCTGGCAGCACGCTGGAAACAAGTAGAGCTACATCAGAAAGTCGCGAATATACCTCCACAAAGTTTCGTCGGGTTACACCATACATAGCTATGCACTGGCAGTCATCATCGTTGTGACTCTATACACAACCTGACTCTTAACACCGCGCCGTCTCCGCAATTCTGACTCTGCATATATACCGAATGCCGTGATATTTGACCCCGAATGGCTATCGTTATCAGGCGGTCAAGGCTCTGTGAACCCCGATTCCGCAGTTTCAAATGGGAACCACGAGGTGGTGGCGCAAGCTAAGCAAGCACAGCAAGAAGATCGTCAACCTCGGGACACGGACCTACGGTTAAGACGGCACGTCAGCTAAGACATTTTCCGTGTCGAAGCTGTCATGATGACAAACCCTGAAGAATGTTCAATCTCACGCATACCATGTGCGCGCTGCCAGAAACAACGAAACAAGCCCGAACAATTGATTGCTGAAGAGAAGTGGAAAAATACAGCCAAAAGCGATTGAGCGATAACAATAGCGAACCATCTCCGCCGCTAAAAAGGCGATTGATGCGCGCGCTGTCAAAAACTCAATCTCCGTTGTTTATCCCGCATGCGGTCCCTCGGCTACCGCACTTTAGGAAGTTTAGTACTGTACCTAGCCGAGCGGCAGGGAAACATCCTGTGTTGCACGATGGATTGGAAAGGCTCCACTCTCTCGCAGTTATCAGAAAGAGGTAGGTAGTTGGGCGTGCCGCCGCTTTTGCGCAGATATTGTGGTGGTGATAGTCGCTCTTTGATTGCTCCTGCCTCTTGCATGCGAAATGACTCCCAATGGTTGGTAATCTTTCCCTGTCTCTTTTGATTGTCAGACATCGCTCGACGTCCCAAATCTCGCTACTTTGAGGCGATATCGATCCTCTGGACGCATATTGCTACGCCCGCTTTTAACGCCGCAGGTCTTATCACAGGAGAGAAGTTGCATAAGAGAGTTATACACATCGTATTGTGTAATCAGACCTCGAAAGAGCTGGGTCAATACAATCGTTGCGCAAAGCGTAGCTCGAACATATATGGGAAGAAAGCCAAACCACAGTCGCAAACATGGACACGCCCAACAAGACACCCGACTCTGAGAAGGTTGCCGACACCTCATCGAGCCCAAGAGAAAATCGTCACTCAGTAATGTCCTACGAAGAACCGCCCTCACCAGCCACCAGCTCTCGCGACAGCATATCGTCCGCCTCCTCCCACAACTACGACCACGAGCAATACAATCGCGACTTCCCAGAGAAGACCCTCACACCCCACCTCTCACGAGCCTCGTCCACAAGCGCCGTAGGCGGCGTGAACCCGACCTACATAACCCGCACACGAACGAACAAGAGCACTGCCACAAATGCCACAACGGACCCAGCCTTCGAAGTGGATTTCGAAGAGGGCGAAAAGGGAAACCCCCAAACCTGGTCACTATGGTATAAAGGCTTCATCATCGCAGTTATGTCGTACGCCACAACAGCTGTAGTGTTGTACTCCACAAGTTATACTTCTGCCATCCCGGGCTTGATCGACGACTGGGGTATAAGCAGGAACACCGGCATCTTGGGCATGACGACGTACTTGATAGGAATGGCGTGCGGAAGTGTGGTGCTTGCGCCCTTGTCAGAGATGTACGGCCGACGGCCGGTGTACATCATTGCGCTGGCGTTGTTTGTGATTTTCGTGCTGCCGTGCGCACTGGCGAAGAACATTGCTACGATTCTGGTGTTTAGATTTATTGGAGCATTCTGTGCTGCGGCTATGATTTCGAACGCACCTGGTACTGTTAATGATATCTCGGACGAAGAGCACCGAGCGCTGGCATTTTCGATTTGGAGTATTGGGCCTATGAACGGTAAGATGGAAATGGCTGGTTGTAAAGAACACAGTGCACTTTACTGATCGTATGTCTTAGGACCTGTAATTGGACCCGTTGTCGGTGGCTTCGTATTTCAATACATGGGCTGGAGATGGACGAACTGGATTGTAGTGATTGTCAGTGGTGTCGCATTCGTTGCCATTCTACTGATACCCGAAACATACGCGCCTGCAATCCTTCGCGCTCGCGCCGCAAAGAAGAGGAAGGAAACCGACGATCAGCGATACTGGAGTCGATACGATGATAAAGTTGCTTTCCTGCCTTTGCTCAAGATCAACCTTAGCCGACCCTTTATCATGACATTCACGGAGCCGATTCTCATCTTCTGGGATTTGTACATCGCGCTCGTTTACGGCATTCTGTACCTCTGCTTCGTCGCCTACCCAATCATCTTCAACCAGCTGCGAGGCTGGAGTCCAGGTATTGGCGGCCTGGCATTCGTTGGCATTGGCGTGGGCAGTTTGCTGGTCATCGCAGCTGAGCCACTGATCCGTAAGATGATCAACGCTCACAAACACGACCCCGAGACTGGCCGCCCTCCACCAGAAGCCAGTGTGAGCGTCATTTGCATCGGCGCTATCCTCTTGCCCATCGGCCAGATTTGGTTCTCATGGACAGGAACGCCCGAATACCACTGGATTTTGCCGATTCTGGCTGGTGTGCCTTTTGGAGCGGGAAATTGCACCATTTTCATCTACGGCTCAAATTACCTTGTGCACTCGTATGGTATTTATGCTGCCAGTGCTTTGGCAGGAAATGCTGTGCTGCGTAGTATCCTCGGCGCCACTCTGCCTCTGGCTGGTCCGTCGATGTATGCTGCCCTTGGTCCCAACTGGGCAGGAACATTGCTTGGCCTGCTTGAAGCCGTGTGCATACCCATTCCAATCATCTTCTATCTGTATGGATCCAGGATTCGTCAGAAGAGTGCTCTAATCAGGACGATGCAGGAGGATAAGACGAAGTTTGAGAACAAGCGTGCGAAGGCCGCTGAAAAGGCTCTGGCCAGGAATGAGGCTGAGGCGGAAGCTGGTGCAGGAATGGAGACTGGTGCTGCTGTTGCGGAAGAAGTCGAGGAGGAGAAGGTGGCTGTTGATCTCGAAAAGGGGCTTTCGGGGAAAATGTAATGCATGCATCTATCGTTACGATTTCTTGATGGCATAGCGTAGCGTTTCCTTGAAGTAGCATGCATATAACATCTGACAACATACGCCATCGTTTGCATGTACGACGAAACGAATATGTGCTTAGCTTCTTCCATCCTTTGATGTATCTGTCCGCGTGCTGCATCCTTCCAAGCAATGACACCCAAGCACATGTCAAAATCTGAGACGAAATCCAGTCACGATCACAGTCACAGCATCGAATTCTCGTTCACATGCCTCACGGCCATCGTCCGAGCCTTGCACATCAGCAAAGCCGAGGCCGCTCCTCCGCGCCATCCTCTCCCCACACTCAAGAGCCGAGCCAGCGAGCCAGACCAACGGCATCAGCACCCCGGAGTCTCTTCCTTCACGGTGATCTCACACCACCGTCCGCTCACCCGAGGCTCTCGAGGCTTTGGACAAACACGAATCCTCGAAAACGCCCGTCCCTCGGGCGAGCGAAACGAATGAGGCTTTCCTAGCAGCCTGCGCAACTGGTCTGACGAGCGGCTTGAAAGCGGCTGGGCTCCGTATGACTGGTCTGCGCAATGGCTACTGGCTCGTGAATGTCGATGGGCTCGGCGGCGATCGGGCGGCAGGAACGGGCAAAGCATGTCTCTGACCCTTCTCAAGGCTGTCGCTCGGTAAAGACGTATTAAGAGTTTGGGGGATGTCGTCCCTCGGTCATGAGTGACGTGAAAAGCGTATTGGCATTGGCAGGGTTGCGGGAAATCTGCTATACATACATCATCTCTTTGGCATCCTGTCGTGTTTGCTAAAAACTCTACTTCTTCTGTATCTCATCACCAGAAGAACATAGCTTTGCTATTGCTATCCATTCCATCCACATATACATATCTCCAACCTGGCAGACCGGTTGAAGCAAGTGGTAGCTGCAGTCTCATCTGTCCTACCAACATCACTCGCAAACATGGGTGTCACAGACGCGGAAGATCAGTACTACCAAGAGGAGGTGAAGCAGCTCAAGGAGTGGTGGACCGATTCGAGATGGAGGTACACCAAGAGGCCGTTCACGGCCGAGCAGATTGCTTCAAAGAGAGGCAACTTGCCCATTCAGTACCCTAGCAATGCCATGGCGAAGAAGCTGTGGAAGAACCTGGAGGAGAAGTTCGCTGTAAGGATTGGATTTCGTCCGTTGGAAGTCAGGATATTTGCTAACGATTTCCGCAGAGCGGCGATGCCAGCTACACATACGGCTGTCTCGACCCGGTCATGGTGACCCAGATGGCAAAATACCTGGACACCGTCTACGTCTCGGGTTGGCAATCTAGCTCAACAGCTTCGTCCACCGATGAGCCTGGTCCTGATCTTGCGGACTACCCATACACAACCGTTCCCAACAAGGTCGGCCATTTGTTCATGGCCCAGCTCTTCCACGACCGCAAGCAGCGTGAGGAGCGTCTTAGCTCGCCTGACAAGTCTAAAGCTCCCAACATCGATTTCCTGAGGCCTCTTGTTGCGGACGCAGATACTGGTCACGGTGGTCTAACTGCCGTCATGAAGCTCACCAAGCTCTTTGTCGAGAAGGGAGCTGCTGGCATTCACATTGAGGACCAGGCACCTGGTACTAAGAAGTGTGGGCACATGGCGGGCAAGGTCTTGGTTCCTATTAGCGAACACATCAATCGTCTCGTCGCCATCCGCGCTCAGGCCGATATCATGGGTTTGTCTATATCGAGATGCAGACTCTCGCACGAAATATACAGCTAACATCCTCCAGGTACTGACCTCCTCGCCATCGCCCGCACCGACTCCGAAGCCGCCACCCTCATCACCAGCACCATCGACCCGCGTGACCATGCCTACATTCTTGGATCCACCAACGCGGCTCTCCAGCCCCTCAACGACCTAATGCTTCACGCTGAAGCCTCCGGTAAAACCGGCGCAGACCTACAAGCTGTCGAAGATGCCTGGAACGCCCAAGCAGACCTTAAGCTCTTCAGTGAAGCCGTTGCCGACACCATCAATGCTGGCGTGCACATCAACAAGGCCGAGATGATCGATGAGTTCAACAAATTGTCCAAGGGCAAGAGCAACGCTGAAGCGCGCGCGATTGCGAAGGGTCTCACTGGTGTTGATGTGCACTTCGATTGGGATGCGCCCAGGACCCGTGAGGGCTACTACCGTCTTCGTGGCGGTTGCCAGGCTGCGATCACTCGCGCCATTGCGTACGCACCGTACGCTGATTTGATCTGGATGGAGAGCAAGTTGCCCGACTTCAACCAGGCCAAGGAGTTTGCCGATGGCGTGCACGCCGTTTGGCCCGAGCAAAAGTGAGTCCACCCCTCAAAGAATTCCTGTCTTATCACAATAACTAACAACGCCTCCAGACTCGCCTACAACCTCTCCCCCTCCTTCAACTGGAAGGCCGCCATGGAGCCTGCGGACCAAGAGACTTACATCAAGCGCCTCGCATCCATGGGCTACTGCTGGCAATTCATTACGCTCGCCGGCCTGCACTCGAATGCTCTGATTTCGAATTCTTTCGCTTCTGCGTTCGCGCAGCGCGGCATGCGTGCCTACGGCGAGATTGTGCAGGAGCCGGAGATGGAGCAGGGCGTGGAGGTCGTCACACACCAGAAGTGGAGTGGCG
>LJJI01000309.1:0-14999 GCA_001553865.1 Cladosporium sp. BSL10
TTTTTTTTTTTTTTTTCCTTTTGCTATTGGAACTTTTTTGCTTGTACATATTTTACAAGTTTACGATTGAAACGATGACCACAGTTTCCCGGCAAATAATAAGAGAGAGTCTCAGACATTTGCACATGCGTTTCTTTCTCATTGTGTGTAATGGTCGAGCACTCTAGCTAACCCCATTCCAACGATAATCTCACGAAGCTGCCCGGGGTATCGACTATCGACACGTGTACGAGAAATCAGGAGACGAAACTGATCTATCTCCTCTTGCGCCTGAACTTGACCTCGTCATCCTCATCGTCAACCACCGTTACTCTGCTCGCAGCAGGCCGAGTGGTAGCCTTCGCCCTCTTCGCCGCAGGCCCATCCTGCTGCGCAGCAGCTCTCTTCCCAGCAGTGCGCCTCTGACTCTCCGTCCCCATGGTCTGACTCGGCGTCGAATCCACTCCAGCCCGACTGCTAGCCGTCCTAGCGGAGCTACCAGCGTCGTCATCGGGGAACACTGCTCTCATCTCGGCCGCCTCCTCGTCCTCTCGGTGCGAATTTTGGAAACGGCGGCGGAATCTCGCAGGGTCGTCGTCGCCGTTTTCGTGGGATATTGGCGTCTGCGTTTGAGTCTGCGTCTGCGTTTGCTGCTGCGATCTTCCCTGGCTTTTCGACTTGGCAGAGCTGTTGAGCCAGAACTCCTCGCCAATGCCCTGGCGTTTGCGTGGGACTTCTTCGAGAGCGACGATGACGCGCGGGAGGCGTGGAGAATCGTTGTTCTGACCCTTGCGCTTGAAACGCTTGAAGTTCTTGCGGCCGTTCCAAGCCGGGTCCCAGCGGTCGTTGGGGCCTGGAGGCTCGACTTGAGTACGCCGTGGCGGTAGATCGCGTTGCGGCAGCGAGAACGACTCGACTTTGGCGCTGATATCGGCAATGCCTGCATCTCGTGCTTCGCGGTTGCTCTCCTCTTCCCTACGTGCTGCCTCCTCTGCCTCTTCTTTCTTCTTCTTCAGCTCTGCTCCGACATCGATCTCCTTGTGCTTCTTCTTGATCACTTTCTTCTTCGTTGCTGCTGCTGCGCTCTCTGGTTCGGGCGTCGAGTTCTGTGAGTTATCTCGAATGGTTTCGGTTTGCAGTCGCCGCTTTTTCATGGCAGCCGCGCCTGACAGCATCTTGTCCATCATCGCCCTTTGCTGCTCCAAACCATCGTCCTCGTCGACCGGGGCCGGGCGTTTCCGGCTGTTCTGTTGGGAAGGCTCATTGTATGAAGGCTCGTCCACATCCATGCTCTGATCGAGTGGAGTGGGTGGTCTTGGCTCAGGTGATTCCGACTCGGGTCTTGTAAATTGACTGGGATCAATCTCTCCAAATCCTTTGAACCTGGACTGCGTTATAGCACGCCTCGGCTTCTTGCGAGTAGGAGGTTCAGCCATGTCCGATTGCTCTGCGTTGTGCTGAGTGGAGGGTGGTGTCGGTTCTTTGGTGGGTGCAGGTGCTGGTTGAGGTTCTGCAGGCTGTGGTGTTGGTCGGCTACGCTCTGACGCGCGGGAACGCGTGTTTGTAGAGTCCCCGTTAAGTGAAGCCGCGATCTGGGCTTGTGTTTGGCTTTCGCGAAGGAGAGGCCGGCGCAATTCACTTGCATCGTTGGTAAGGATCGCATTCAAGAATTGGTTTTGCTCCATTGAGCGCTGCTCTAGCGTTGATTCAACAATCGTCAGAAACTCACGAACCTGCTCATCATCCTTGTGATCCAGTCGCACGAGGACAATTCCACCTTTACCAGTATGCTGGCTCAAGCGAAAGTCGCCGTCTCCTTTTGCTCCAGCAACCTCTTTGACATAGCTTACGAGATCTTTCGCATCGCTTCTTCCAACCTCCACATCCCACAGCAGAGCTTTGCCGCTACCAGAAGTTACGACAGGCATGAGAATGTCGTACTGTGCTTGCGACATAAATATGAATGTAAAGTTGGCAAACAACTCAGCGCGCTGTCGATTTGGTTTGAGGAATTCGTTTGGTTTGGGGTTAGGTTCTAGAGCAGCAGGCAGTATATGTTCCTCTGCTCTTGGCCAGTTCGCCTCGAAGTCTTCTTCCAGAGGACAAGGCCGATCGCTCCCAGCAGCATCGCGGCCAGGACTCGCAGTAGCTTTCGCCAGCGCATCCACGTAGCTGTGTGCTAGCAGCCATCGCCCTTGCAAAAGAGCCTGCAAGCCCGGTGGTGTATTCCTCTTCTTTCCGATCACATGTGTAGTCTGGCTAGAGAGGTACTCTGTGATGAGCTTGACCTCGGACTGTTCCAGCTTCTTTCTATGTGCCTCGAGCGGATCGCTGCTAGCTTTCGCCGACTTGGACAGACCAGTGAAGGTGAGAACGACAGGCTGCCACTTCAGATGGAATTCATGCTCGTAGTTTCCTAGCTTTATGGTGTATTCCAGCTTGTCCAGAATCCTGCTCGTCTGGCATATCTTCTCTCCATTTAAGTAGGTGCCGATCTTGGAGCCGTCCGTGATCTTGATTTCCGAGCGCGTGTGCAGGCGAGTGCCGTCGCCCGGGTTGACTTGGCCGACATGAATAGTGGCATGTTTTCGCGAAACGGATTTGTGGTTGATGTAGCGCACGACCTCGCCGCCCTCGGTACGGCCTGATGTGCGTCCCAGAAGGTGTCCTGAGCCGGGTCGTAGCCAGATGGGCTTATGGCCGAAAAGGTCTCCGTCGCAAGTCAGTAGCCACATGTCGATTGCGTGTCGTCGGACATTGTTGTGCCCGGTATGACGAGGAGTGTTCTATGACTGGGATTCATGTGGTCGAGTTGTCGCGACACATTAGGCAGCGTCCACTGACAAGGTGGACGCGCTGAGCCCTAACCCTAAGGCGCGAGGTCACATGACTGTCAATAAGTGGATATCTGTACATGTAACGTTACTCTAAGATCACATCGCTGTGCATGCAAACAACAATCAAATCGACGTCCATCTGAAAAGCTCAACACACCGCGGAACGGGATACGTCAATCAAGCTGATGCAATACGAGATTGGTTATATTTGATGTTGCAAATGAAACTGCAACATATCACATCGCTACATAAGCTTGACATTGCATATGAGATTCATGGTGTCTGGCAATGTTATGTTATCTTACACGATGTTAGGCTTTGAACCCCATTACATTTCATGAAACGTCTATGGGCTCCATCTCCACCCATAGTCCACCTATCATCCTGCTAGTAGTACCTTGCTCCAGCTTCATCTCTTGTGATCGTCCATCCTCACCTGTGCCCGCCCAGGTGAACTTGTACTTTGCAATCAGCCCAACCAACAGATGCTTGAGCTCAGCTCTTGCAAAGCGCTGTCCAATGCATATGCGTGCTCCGGCCGAGAATGTCATGAAAGCGTTCCTGTCCTTGGCGCCACCAAGAGCAGGATCGTCGAGCCAGCGCTCCGGATCGAAAACCAAAGGATCTGACTTCCAGAGTTTGGGGGAAACATTGAAAGCCCGAAGTGGTATCATGAATGTGGTGCCTTTGAGAAACGCTTGACCCGCAACCACCACATCCTCGATACTGCGGCGGTGCATCAAGGGAACAGAGTGGTGCAGCCGGAGAGTCTCGTTGCACACAGCTTGTAGATATGGGAGGTTGTCAATGTCAGCCATATCATCAAAACGCTTGTCGGAACCATCTTCGGTGGCTTCGGACATTGACCGAATCTCGCTGCGAAGGCGATCTTGGACAAGAGGGTTCTTGACCATCTCCCATATGGCACTCTCGATAGTGAAATGGACTGTATCGTGGCCAGCACCCAGAATCGTGATCGATTGGTTGATCAAAGTCTCCTTGTCGCGCACGCCACTCTCGGCCATCACCATGCCGAGTATATCCTTGTGGTGGACTCCAGACGACTGTTTCTCGGAGCCATCTAAAGCGGCACATCGCTGTTCGATGACACGGCTTGCGCATGCTCTGACGGCCGCCACTGCAAATCTCAACTCCTGGTTGCGCTTGAGGGGCAGGTTGTCAAGAAGAAATTTGGGCAGAATCAATGCGAGCATTCGGTACTTTTGCGCCTCTTTGCTCGGCGCGAATCCTCGGGCATATTCGGTGGCCAACTTGTTTTTCGGATCCTTCAGACAGGCGAAATCTATTCCGAAGCTTGCATGGCCAATGATATCTAGTGTGACTTGCTGTCGGAAAGAAGAGAGTCAGTCAGCAATTTACCTCTACAATTGTTTTTGGGGTCGAACGGTTCACGCTTACATTGAGCCTAGATCCAAGGTCGATCGCAGAGGATTCACCGTGGTCGGCCCGCAATTCCAAGGCAGTGGACAAGGTGCTGACGAGCTCTTCCGTCTTGCGTTTCAGGACAGGGTAGAAATCCTTGATGTTGCGAACCTTGAACGCCGGCTGCAGCGCTTTCTTTTGCGACTTGTGAGCATCGCCTTCTACCACGATAATTCCTTCGCCCAGGATGGATCTGATGATTTTAGAAATGGGTGGCGGCTTGATGAAAGAGTACGGCTTTGTTGAAAAGATGTCGTGGACAGCATCAGGATCTGTGACCAGCACCTTTTCGGTATTTAGAATGCCGCGATATCTGATGAATCCTTCATTGGGTATCTCGTGGCACCATTGTGCCAGCTGGTCCACATTGGGTTCGACCAGGAGACGCTTGTGCGCTGGTCCTTGTGAGGGCGCTGGTAAGTGCCTGAGAGGACTAGATAGCGGCTTAATGAAGACTTTGTAAATGATCAGGAGAGTGATCGCAACGAAACCGACCAATTGCAAACTTGACATCGTGTCGAATCAGAACCTGGGTGTTAGCAACGACACGAAGTCCGGCACAGAACGTTGAGACCGACATGCTGCTCTTTACTGCGAAGGAACCTCCTCTAACAGGTTGTGGTGCACTGTCCAAAACCGTACAAGTTTCGATCGAAGCTGACGTCTTCCCAAGATCTTCGTGTTCGTTGAGCGCAGAACCCATTTAGCCCAAACAGGAGGTCGCATCTCATGATTATGGAGCCCACAGCGCAAAAATGATGACGATCAATCTTGGTAAGCCGGCGATCAGGGTGCAGATCTCTGAGCAAGCACCGCGTTGTGCGCTGTTCGATGCAGAATTCCCGTCCACCGGGTCCATGTGTGGGGGCGCGGGATCAGATCAACGGCAGAGGGTTCAGCCTCATGTTCGGTTGAGTCGGTCAGATATATCGATCGAATGATATGGAGTAGAGTCCGGTCTTTGTTGACTTACCCTGCATTCCCGAAGCTTTTGCGCACAGGGTTGCGTAAGTCTTTATGGCTGCTTTCTCATGGAAAATTTACCGATCACTGTCGTGTGCTCATACTAGCACAGTCGCACATGAAGACTACTGGTACATCCAAATTACTCTATTGCATAAGTCAAAATACATGCCAGTCTCGAATGTCGAAATAACAGTAACTCTTACTCCCGAGACATGGTCGTGCGCGGACTCGTGGCAGCATAAGACCTATTCCCACCATACGACGTCATACAGATTCCTACACGTTCCTCACTCCTGACTCTGCGAGCCTATGATTGCTTATCGCTCCGACGGTGTCTTCGGCGAGTTATCATGCAAAGTCCCTTTCCGGCTAGATCACACGACGTGACCCTCCTCTTGCGTGTGCAACATCAGGCGGGATCGCAGTGATGCTTTTTTCTCCTGGGCAGTGAACCGATGCATCTCAACGTTATGGTTTGGTTCCCGGACTCAATCTTCGGATCGTAGCGATTAAAGAATGGTAGCTCTAGTTGCAAGCCAACAGATCGTCTTTGAGCGTTCTGCTCTACTCCAAGGTCTAAGGTTGATATGTTGTCATTATCCATATTCATTCCGTTAACCATTTGGGCTGGCATCGTCTGGCTCGCGTACACCTTCAATGTCTACTTAAAGCGAAAATCGCATGCCAAATTTCATGGCTGCGAACAACCAATAACTCTACAACAAGAATCCTTCCTCGGCTATGGTATGCTTCGCGACTCCTTTGAAGCACTCCGCAACTCAACATACCTCCGGCTCGGCAAGCAACGATTCGACGAGAATGGAGACACATTCGCTTTCAAGCAAATAGGCAAGCTCGGCGTCCTCACCAACGACCCCATCAACGTGAAAGCAATCCTTTCGACCCAGTTCCAGGATTTCGGGGTTGGTAAGAGACGGGCTGAAGCGTTCGAGCCTCTGATCGGACATGGCATCTTTACTGCGGATGGTGCTCCGTGGGAGAAAGCAAGGAAGCTTGTTCGGCCTAGCTTTTCAAAGGGACAACTGGATGACATATCGACTTTCGAACCACATTTGCAGAACTTCGTGACGAGTTTGCCCGGCGAGGCTGAAGCTGTCGATCTTCAGCCGCTCTTCCAAGGTTTGACACTGGATGTGTCGACGGACTTCCTCTTCGGAGAATCAACAAGCGTGTTGGGATCGGCAAAGGCGGCTTCTGCGGGCAGGAATTTCGCGAACGCTTTCGACAATGCGCAGAAGACTGTTGTGAATGCGTTCGCTCTTGGGTCGGTCGGATGGCTGGATCCGCGGTCGAACTTCAAAGAAGATCAGAAGACGGTTGAGACTTTCATGTCCGGATATGTCGATAAGGCATTAAACAAACAGAAAGCAGCGGGCGACAAGGAAGACGGCAAATACAGCTTTGCCTCAGAGTTCGCCAAACTGACTGACGACAGCGCCATGATCCGAGGCGGCCTCTTAAACCTCCTCCTAGCCGGAAGAGACACCACCGCCAGTCTGCTAAGCAACCTGTTCTTCATGCTAGCCCGGCGACCGGACGTCTACAGCAAACTCGCCGCCGAGATTCAATCGACAGTGTCAACAGCAAACGAAGCACCGAGCCTAGAAGCCCTCAAGTCAATGAAATACCTCCGCGCCTGCATCAACGAGTCCCTCCGCCTCCATCCGCCCATTCCGCGTAACTCCCGAGAAGCACTGCGAGACACCACACTCCCCGTCGGCGGCGGAGCAGACGGCACGGCGCCGATTCTGGTTCCAAAAGGCACGCAAGTGGGCTATCAGGTATTCTCCATGCATCGCAGGAAAGACGTGTACGGTGAAGATGCGGACGATTTCGTACCCGAGCGCTGGACAGAACGAAACCTGCGTCCTGGATGGTCTTTCTTGCCTTTCAACGGAGGACCGAGAATTTGCATTGGACAGCAATTTGCGCTCAATTTGGCTTCTTATGTTGTGTGTAGGTTGGTGCAGCGGTTTGATAGGGTGGAGAGCTGCGATCCGGGGCCGTGGGAGGAGGGCTTGGGGATTACTTGTTCGACGAAGAATGGAACCTGGGTTCGGCTGTCTCGGCATGATGAAGGTCGCAATGCTAACTTAGATGCGCAATGAATGAATGTGAACGCTGCAATCAATTGATCCTCATCGAACCTTGCGATCGCATGCGTATCAGGTCTTGTGGCTGCGTTTCTTCCGGGAGTGCTCCTTCTCCCAATGCTGCTCGACCAACTCCGTAGCCGAAACGCCTTGAGCCTCATGCACAAGCTCGAGCGCAACACGCTCTTTGCGACTCATAGCAGCCGCTTGCTTCTTCTCATCATTTCTGCCCACATGCCTCATGCTCCTGAAGCCCTTTTTCGTCTTTCCATAAAACTCCATACTTCTCAACACCTTGTACGCACCAGAGACTTTCAGAGCAGACAGATCCACTCCTTCGTCTTCCAAACTCTTGACAAAAGCTTTGAATGACTTTGTCGTGGGTCGGTAGTGGCCACTCAACGGGGACAGATAGGTCAGGTAGCCATCTTGAATTCCGATTGAACCAGCGCTACGGATACGAGCGCCAGAAAGGAACGAGGCGTGCTGGAAAGTACCGCTGTTTTTCATGCCGACGTACAGACGATTCAAAGTGTCTGTCACGTAGATCCAAGTACCAGGCTTGACTGACGAGCGCAGAAGGTGGTTCAACAACGTTGCTGGCGAAACATGGACTCGGCGTGAGCGTTTTGGTTCGTGTGGAGGTGCATTGTCTTTTGGTGGCAACGAGGATTTGGACTGCTTCTCTGCGCTGGAATTGGAACTAGAGTCCGAATCGATTTGGAGATGGCTGAAGTTCGCAAGGTCGTGGTTCAGAGATGAGTCTTGGATTGAATCTGGCGTCTCTGGGTCGCTGGTGTTGACTGCGCCTGGCTCAGTGGTACCTTTTGGTATGATGCCGTGCATGGAGTCTTCGAAATCATCCGCACTTGTCGTTATGAGCTCGCCATTCTTAGCCCATCGCAGGCGACCGTCGTCATCTATTTCGACGAGATAGGCCTTCCGCTCCTCTCTGCTCAGGTACCGGATGCGTTCACGATCAAGCTTCTCGCGGCTGCAAAGCGATAAATCCAGATTGAGTCCCGGGCCGTGATCAAGCCAGTAGAAGAAGTTCTGCGTGGTGTTCTGCCGCTGCCAGAATTCATGATACACTTGAAGGTTAGCACCATATCTGTGCTTGACATCGACCATTTCCAGGAAATAACGAAGATCCATCAACATAGTGCTGACTTCGTCTTGTTCAATACTCGAGGCAGTGCTGGAATTGCCTGAGCTCATGTCTGACGCCTTTCGCTGGTGGCTTGACGCACTCTCGCCACGTCCGGCATGCTCGGCAATCCAGCCAGCTCGCCGCCAGTGCATCTTTGCGGTTTCAGAAGACGAAGGTGTGCGGCTACTGTCGTCGCCCGATATAGAAGGCCGCTTGTGATGGGGAGCAATGACACTTCTGTATTTCATCTCTGCGATAAGATCCGACCAGCGAGATGAAGGGTCGAGAACCAGGCCTTGCTGCTCGCGACGCGCTCGATGGCCGCGGTAGGCTGCTTGGATCTTTGTTGCAGCATTGTGTTCCTGCGCGCTGTGCGTGTGATACTTGCGGTCGTTCTCAACTTCCTTCAGACGCTGAATCTCTGAAATGCGTCTCACTTCGGCGGGATCTGGAGTTTGGAGTGAATTTAGGTATTGCTGATGCAAGGCGAGTGCTTGGGCGTGTTTGTCGAGGACAGCCTCCATTGTGCAGGGACCATGCGAATTCTGGGTCGGGTCCAAAGGATTCAGAAATGTTTCCCGTGATCAGGTGAAGCAAGAAGGTCAAGTGAGGAAGACAGCAGTATTTAATACTCAATGCACTGCTCGTAGTCAGGCGGCCCGCCGTCGTCCATAGACGACAAGAAAAGCTTTCAGCTGCTGCTGTGGATATAGGCATTGACCTGCTCGCCAAGTGCATAGAGATGGATGAATAGTGGATTCGTGGTGGACGAGGCGGTGCGAGCGGCTGTGTCGGAAGCTTTGCAGCTGCGTAACGTGCTCTGATTGGGTTACTATACGGCTCTTCACAGAACTGGCATACGTCCGCATTACGGGCTGCCAGGCAGAAGTGTTTTTATATTCTATCAACGGCTGTATACAAGCTGCGACATTGCTCGTGAACAGAGTCTGAAAGAGAGCTTGACTACTATCTCACGCGATTGATGGATATGCATGACATCTCTATGCGGTGTGCATCGAGGCCGGATAGGTACGTTGAAGAACGTAGCATGGCTACCATCTTTGACAAGAGGTAGCCGCTTGAAGTTTCAGGTGTATTCGATGAAGGGAATCAATTCCACGAAAGATGTAAAGTGGGGTGAAGTGAAGTGAAGTGATCCTGGTCAATGCCAATCTGATTATTCCTTAAGGGAATTGTCACGTGCCAAAGTGAGCCGATCGCTCCTTCCCCACGTTCGGTTCGGCGTTCGAAGCTCTCCAACTTTCCAGCTTCGCGACGCGCGATCGAGGTATCATTGCGACACGCGAAACCCTCAACACCTACATCCCACGATATAGCGCGCACGTCAGCGCAATATATCGTCACAATGCCGCCAAAGAAAGCAAAGGCCGCGGCCAAGGCCAGAGCTGCCGCAAGAACATCTACAAGATCGAATTCCACTGCTGCACCTGCAACTGTCGTCACCAGTCGCGGTAAAGAGTACGACACCACTGCTGCCGCTACGCGTGCTCGCCGCGCAACTACGCAGACGCCCACCGCACCGGTCAATGCGACCGCGAAGAGTAAGTTCATTCGTCGCAGTGCGTCGTTGCCATCGTACTCGTCGCTAACTCGCGACTACAGAGACCAAGGACACAGCTACACCTACAAAGAAGCGCGGGAGACCCGCTCACCTTACTGATGAAGATGTCGAGCCGCCCAAGAAGCGTGGCAGACCTGCAAAATCAGCGATCGTGGAGGACGAAGTAGACGACGTTGAAGAGGAGGAGGAGGAGGCTGCCGTCGAGCCGCCCAAGAAGCGCGGCAGGCCTGCAAAATCGACCACTACAAACAGCCAGCCAGCGGCTAAGAAGCCAGGCAGACCTGCCAAAGCTGCAGTCGCTGCTCCTGACCCGCCAAAGAAGCGAGGCAGACCAGCAAAGGTCCAAGTTGCTGCTGAAGAGAACGACGAATTCGAGGAGGCCGAGCATGACACGACCAAGGCTGAGCCAGCTAAGAAACGTGGTCGTCCAGCCAAGAAGCAGGCTGCTCCTGCTCCGGTCAAACAGGCTGCAACCGCACCATCCGCAAAGAAAAAAGGCCGCCCTGCGAAGGCCACGAACGATCCTGCAGAACACCCAGCGGAGCCGGATACCCCTGCGCCTCGCAAGCGCCACAGCGGGCGCACTGGAGGTCCAACCACCAAGGTCTCAACTGACGCCGCAGACGCTGCCGATCAACTTGAGGACGAACTAATCGACGATGTTCAGAGATCTGCGAAGGACGGCAAAGGCAAGCCCGCGTCGAGCGCAAAGAAGCAGGATCTCAACGAGGATGGCAAGAACTACTGGCTTATGAAAGCCGAGCAAGTCGATCGCATGGAGACCTTGAAAGATGGTACCGAGTTCAACACCAAGTTCACCATCGACGATCTGAAGGCTAAAGGTGTACCTGAGCCGTGGGAGGGCGTACGCAACTACGTTGCCAGGAACGCCATGCGCGCCATGAAGCAAGGCGACCTTGCATTCTTCTACGCCTCCCAGGGAAAGGCCCCGGGTATAACTGGTATCATCGAGATTGTGAGGGAGCACGAGCCAGACTTCACCGTGACAGACGAGAGCTCCATCGGCTATGTTGAGCCCGCTAAGAGAGGTCAGGAGAATCAATGGAGTCTCGTCCACGTTGGTTTCCTCAAGAAGCTCAGCAAGCCTGTAACGCTCAAAGAGATGCAGAAGTACTCTGGTGCCAACGGCATCCTGCAGGACATGCAACTCATCAAACAGGCCAGACTGAGTGTTTCCAAGGTCTCGGAGAAGGAATGGAACTTCATCGTCGACGAGCTCATTGAGGGTTATGAGGAAGACGGTGCCAACAATGGCGACGATGACGAAGGCCTTGCTGGTGTCAAAGTTGACGGCGGCGCTCCCCTTGATCCAGACCTCAACGGCGGCCAAGCGATCGCAGGCAGTGACTCCCTTAGTCCGTCACCGAGTGGTGTTCAAGCAACTGCTGGCGCCAAAATCGAAGAGCCTGAAGATTTACTTCCTGGTCTTCCGGCTGCACAAGCCGTCAACGGTGCTGACGATTCTGATGAGTTGCTAATGTCCGGCGCGGTGCCTCCTCCGTTCACGAGTGCCACAGCTCGTCCAACCTCGCAACACAGCTCACGCCCAGCATCTCGTGCAGGCTATCCCGACGCTGCATCGCGCCAACAGTCTCTGGCTTCGCCGGCGTTGCAGACCACGGAGGCTGGTTTGGATGTCACCATGACGGAGAACGGCTTGATGGGGTCCGTTGTCGCGAAGGCTGTCAGAGCTGTTTCCCGCAATGGCTCTGTGAAGCCTGGTGTATCTTCACGCGCGTCCTCTCGTGCACCTTCCGTTGCGCGCTCTCGTGCGACTTCTCGTGCATCGTCCGTTCCGCGGTCCCGCGCATCCTCTCGCGCTCCATCTCACGCCCCGTCATTAAAATCGGTCGATCATGGAAACAGCCTTGAACCGTTAGCGCGTCCCGGCTCCCGCGGTACTATGAACTTGATGCCATCGCTTACGGAGTCGCCCGTCGATGCTTGAGCGGACAGGCCATACATATCATACCACCCTCCCTTCTTGCCCCTGGCATGTTCTGCTTATTCCTTCCAGTTGTCGGTACTCGAGCGGACAGGGCATACACACCAGCCCACAAATCTCCTTTGTTTTCTTTTCAGATCATTTTTGCTTTCTTTCCGATTAACCAGCCATACAGCATGGTTTTGGGAACAGTCTTGAGGCTGTTGAAACTGGCTATGGCGTACAGGCGTGCTACCGAAAGGCTTGCAGGTCGAGCGAGATACCCATGATGAGTGATTTGATTTCCTGCATAACGAAGAGAGAAGTCCTTCGAATAGCTTACCTATGTGAACTCGATTCTTTCGACTCATCGGTGTCAGTACACTTGAAATCTTCCGTGTGACGAATGTTGCTTTTCGTTGCTTGTCGATTAGTCCGTTCGGCCTGCGCGACATCGGGGATTGAGCAAGTACGTGTTAAATCACGAATTCATCTGCAATGCATGTTCGTCCGTAGCCCTCCACCTCGCCTCGACCCTGGGGCAGTGCATCCCAAGATACCTGAGCTTCGATGTCCTTGTCTGCAAGACTGCTTGACTCGCTTGTCAATCATTGATTGCGATGCTTCACGATGCATGGCAGCGGCGTGGCCGGCAGCGCGAAGGATTCTCAGCTGAGGCTTGCAAGCGATCAAGCCTTCTTCAAGCTTTTGCTCCTAACCAAATTTAGCCAGCTTCGCGACGAAAGGTGCTCAGCCTTCGGTGTTTCCCGCTGGTGCTGTGCTGATACACTGCTCTCCAATGGCGCTAAGCATCCTTCCTGCTGCTTTGTTGCATGCTTGCATGGATGGCTGCGAGAGCTTAGGCGCGGCGCGCAGTTTGGCTGTTTTGGGCATTGCTTGGAGGTCTCTGCTGGGAGGTGTTCAGGTACGCAGGAGGATGTGAGTATATAGCTGCCCTCGTATCCAATGCTCGGAATGCCTGAATACCTCACATTCCTTCTACCACTTGCTACTATCTCTTGTGCTACTGCTGGATCACCCTACATACACACCACTACTCGCAAAGGCTAGCTTCCAAATGTCTTCTCGCGGCCAGGAACAACCACAACGTCGCCCCAAAGGCCCAATCAGTGGCATCATCAAGCTCATTGGAACTGGCGTGGGTGCTGCAGCCGAATACCGTGGACATCGAAAGGAGCGCAAGGCCGCACATGATTCAGCACAGGCTTCGCCAGACGAATATCCAGCAACCGCAGGACCATCGAGCCAGCCAGCTTACCAACGTTCGACCTCAGACAGCTTACCACCAACCTACGATCAATCAACAAACCATGCTTCAGATCGTCACCTCGCTGCCGGCCCTCCAGCAGCCAACGACAAGAAGGACCACCTAGATGACTCTTCCAGCGACTACTCAGACTATTCCTCCGACGAACTCGAAGACGACGAAGAAGCATGGCAACTCGACGAAGTCGCCGCCTCAACAGAACCACCCAGCTACGACGCCGCCATCCGCGAAGACACAGACGCTTTCGAGCGCGATCTCGCCACAGCCCGCAAACAGCACCCCTCTTCCATCGGCAAACTCCCCCTCCCCGTCATCCTCCCCCAACGCCGCCCTAGGAACAAGTCCCGCGGCTTCGTCCGAGCCTACAGCCCAGTCCTCCAAGACGTCGGCATCGACCAGGCGACTTTCCTACGCTTCCTGGAGAACTTCCACGCTTCCAGCCAGGCGAACCCGTGGTTCAACGCTGTACTGGTAGCCGCCACGATCGCCGGTTTCGTGCCGGAGCCGATCACCATGGCCGTCACGACGGCGGTGCAAGTCGCGGCGAGCGCGGGCAAGGAGATCGACTCGCGCCGCAAGACGAACAACTTCCTCGATCGCATGAACGAAGCGCTGTTCAAGCCTGCGGGCTGCTACGCTTTCATCATGAAGTACACGCCCGATTCCGAGATCAAGCAGGGCGGAGGGCTGTTGGCGAAGCTGGGCGTCGGGATCGAGGACGTCGATTTCTCTGCTTCGAAGGCGGTGGCCAAGTACGACACGCCAGAAGGTGGCAAGGCGTCCAAGTCAGCGAAGTTCCGTCTCACGTCTGGATCAACCAAGGGTTCCGCGAAGATGGTGGAGGCGGCGCCTCTGATCTATCCTGAGATCGACGCGGTTGTGTACAGTGGCAAGGACGGGCAGGAGACGTTCAAGGACAAGGCGAAGGATGCTGGCAGTTTCCTGGCGAGCTATGTCGATCGTCGAGCGCAGATGACTTATGTAAGTTTCGAAGTCCTCCGGGGAGCTGTTTGGAATTATCAACTAACATTGATCGCACAGGCCAAAAATGACCCCAACTCCACTCTGGTGATCCCGGAGAGCCAACGCAAGTCAGAGTCTACTTCGAAGTGGGCAGACCCCAACCACCCCATGTTCAACGGCGGTCTCGTCGGCCTCGTATCCGGCGGCCACATCGACGCAGGGAAACGCCGCGCCGACAAACGCGAGCGCAGACTCGAACGCAAAGAAGCCCGCTGGGAGAGAAGGTACGGTCCGAGGCCACAACACCCAACCCAAGGAGTCGAGAGTCTGTCCTTGCAGGAAACAGAACAGCAACGCCCGGAATACTCCAGGCGCGGTTCTAAGCGACGCACACACCCTCGAGACAGAGCGGCGCAGAGGGGACGTGGAAATGGTGGTATTATTGGCTCGGTCAGGAAGATCATGCAGGAGGATGTGTTGTATTTGATGATTGTGCCGATGCCTTCGGAGGCGGAGATCGCGGAGGCGAGGGACATGATCAGGTTGGAGAAGGAGAAGTGATCCGGGGATGGAATGATGAGTTCACGGTGTTTCACGAATGGCCCGGTTTTCTTTTAGCAAGCGTAGCATTGGCCGATAGATGTATTTGACTAACCATCGCACGTTGTCAGCGAAGAGCCACGCGAAGAATCGTGGTGAATGATATGTTTCAAGAAAAAAAAAAAAAAAAAA
>LJJI01000031.1:0-41799 GCA_001553865.1 Cladosporium sp. BSL10
AAAAAAAAAAAAAAAAAGAAACGCCACGCTCAAAAAACAGGCTTCACCTTGGCATCACGCATCACTTGCTGCTGTACAAAAACGACTTGACGCCCGGCCAATCGCGCAAAGTCGCCGCGGGTTGTTGTCACGCACCCGCAGACCTCCTCGGGGTACTGCCGCCCATCAATCGCTCGGCACTGGTGTCTTGACTGGGCGGGGTGATTCGTCCGGAAGTGGCGTCCTCTTCCTCCTGCTCTTCCTCGTCGCCTTCATATTCCTCGTCTTCTTTCTCGTCTTCGTCTTCTAGCATTGAAGCGGTGAGGTCGTCCTCTTCGCCTTCGTCGATGGATTCGTAGATGGACTCGTCCATGCTCGGCCGTGGCCTTCCGTCGCTGAAGTACGAGTCTTGCATCTCGCTGCCGGCTTCGTCCTCGCTGAGGATGATGCTCTCTGCCGTGCGGTGGGTCTGAGTCCTGTCGAGGTCGAGCGAGTTCATGCCGGTTGCCAGGTCGTCGTCGGCGTCTCCGGACTCGCTTTCGGAGTCTGTGAAGTCCACGATGTCCAGAGGCTTGGTTCGCCAGTAGTTGAAATCTGTGAAGTCCTCGGCGCCGCCTTCGACCAGTAAGCGTAGGCCGATTGGCGGGAAGTAGTGGTCGACGATCTCGCGCATGCTGGCGTAGCCGGTTTTGTATGTGTTCAGACTCAAGAGGTCGAGACTGACTTCTGAGTTCGAGTTGATGGTGAAGATTCGGGTTGAAGGAATGTTCACACTGCGATAGCTGAGCGCGTCGGTCAATCGGTTGCCGAAACCTGCGTAGAACGGACTTCCACCCTTGCCTCGCCCAGGTGCCATTCCGGGTGGTAAGTTGCTGAGTCCTTGCGCAGCAGACGCTGTGGTGTCATTTGTGCCACCATGCCCTGTGAACAAATTCATAATGTCGCGTAGACAGGCCATCTTGAAGACCTCGGGCTTGCGGAGGTAGACTTCTCGTCGCAGGGCGGCAATAGTTTGATCGGGGCTGAGAATGATCGGACCCTTTGGCAGCTTGTAGCCGTCTTGAACGACGCCGTCAATATACCCGCGAGTCCTGTCTGCCTGGCCTACACTACGTGATGTCAGATACATGAAATTGTAGCCGTTGGCAGAAATCTCGGTGTAGAGCTTTGCCACACCCTGGTGTGTCCAGTCACGACCGATGGAGGTCAGCACATGACCGAGGACGTCGCTCTTTGTAATTGTGCCATCGATGTCAGAGATAACAATGGGCACATCATGCTTCCAGTACCATAGCGTCGCACCGCAGGTCGCGCGGTTGACCGAGAATTGCATCTCATTGGCTCCAGAGTTTAGATTCATTGCTTTCAGCTGGTCTGAAGTCAATCGTAGAGTCTTTGCGTAGTTGCGGTTTGGATCTCCGGCAGCATTTCCTGGTGTAGGCGAGGAGGGGTGAGACATCAAGCCCACTGCGCTATCGCTGTCGCGGCGGTAATGTGTGCCGGCATAATCACCAGTAGAGTCACTGCGTGCATCATCACTATGGTATCCTGGGTCCGAGAGTGCATCCGTTGACTGATAACCCGTTTGCAGAGCGCCGAGCCCATCAGCTGCGGCTTTCTTCGCAGCCGCCTGCTTCGCCTCTTCACTGCTGTAGATCCACAGGTTACCCTTCTCGTCTGCACCGATAAGCGCTCCGATATCGTAAGGGCCTTCCAGCTCTTCCGAAAGCAGTCTACGTGCAATACCCTCCGCTTGAAGTGCTTCACTTGTATCGCTCTTATACCCCGTCATGTCCAACATCAAATCACCAGAGTCTGTTACCTGAGTGGCAATGTTGGATGTCCACAGTTTTTTCGACAACGCTATCGCCCGTGAGACTGCCTCTTCTTTCGACCAAGGCGGTGGGCTGGCGGAGCGTTCTGTGCGTGCAATGGGTGGTGAGATGGGGCGTGGTGGTACTGCAGAACCTACGAGTTCCGAACGATTTAGAGATTGCGTGATGGCGGCTTTTGCAGACTGAAGATCGCCATCTGTAGCATTCCGCTCGAGTCTAGGTGTCAGGCGGGTATGTGCTAGGTTTGCAAGATCGCCTCCTAGATTGTGTCGTCTCATTTGGTCTGGTACGGTTGACATCGCCGCTACTTCCCCACCTTCACTCTTCGCTTTCGAAAGCGTCGGGAGAGACATGCCCTCGGTTGTGCTCCTAGCATGTCGTCGCACCCCAGGAGCGCTGAGGCCGATGCTGTCAGGAGAAAGGGACGCAGGATCTACATTGTCGCCCTCGAGCTCAAATGGATCAGGCTCCTGAAAAGCAGGTGTGTTGACAGCGCTCGGGCGTAGCTCTGGACTCGCTGCAGGACTGACAAGCGGACTGGTCTGCAAGGCCTCGGGTATACTCTCTTTCGTCTCGAAGACGAAGAATGCCTCTCCTCCATCGCCCAACTTCATAGGATATTCCTGCTTTTGACCATTTATTTGAAACTCCACCTTCTTCTCGGATGGGCGAAGCAGGCTGAATTTGCCAAAGCGAACGTGAAAGGGCGAGCAAGCGAGAGAGCCATCCTCTTGCTCCACCACAATGACATCGATTGCGCCGCTGAGAGTGGCCGGGTTGATGCTGTTCCAGGCAGTCGAAACGCTGGAACCGAGGCCTCGAACGTAGTTCATGGCTGTGTTGCCGTGGTGGTGCGGATGGATTTACTTGCAAACGAGTGGAATGACGAAGTGTCAAGGAGCGGAAGTGGGGAGTGTCGATGTGTAGGCAAGCGCACCTCTTCGGTCGTCAAGCAGGTGGTGGTAGTGATGTGCAGGTCATGAAGAGTTAAGTTTTGCTGGTGAGGCGGGCACGGGAGAAGTGTCTCGGGATATGGGTTGTGATCAGGCTAGCGACGGATGATGGAGCAGTGCAGGAAGTCAGCAGAGCTTGAACGTCATACGCGCGTAAAAAGCGACCGAGGAAGACGCTGGCGGGCTTTGTGTGGAGGAAGAGGATTAACCAGGGTGCAGGTCAGACATGTGACAAGAGGGTGTCCATCGGTATAGTACAAAGCTGTGAGAGGCTGCTGCCTCGCCTTGGGGAGGAATGTACGGTATAAAGAGATATGGATGAGTAGGTATACCTTAGCTCTCGATTGCGTTGTGTCTCAACGGCAGGCACATGCTGCAGCTGCTTGTTCCATCAGCCCTGCGCAACTAGGTACCCCAGACATACGAACCCGGCAACCTGCATATTCCGTGCCGAAGGAGTGAGCGTATATATACTTCTGACCTGTTCTACACCAGAGACCAAGGCATTAAGGTACCCACGTGGTTCTTGATGGAAGAGAGATATGCTGGCACCACTCTACCACTCTATCTGCTTATTATCTCCGACTGGCTTATGCTCTCACTGATGCTTAGACTCGTGGCCGAGTCTCCTGCGTTTGCCGACTACAACTACCTCTTCTTCGCTGGTCCAAGACTGATCTGAGACTGGTGTTGTCGTCACACGTCACGACCTACCTGCAGATAATTCAATCTCCTTTTGTTCAACTTCTGCTGTGGATCCACGTGAGACAGATGCACTTTAGACCTATAAGTCAATTCCCGACAATGACCCTTCAGCTTTGGTGAAACAAGAGTAGGAGACCCACCCAGCACTGAGGCTGGGTGGCCTTGATGGATCCTTGTCAGCTCAGCTCGCTTAGCAATAACCTCTTGTTATGCACAGATCCAGACAAGCTACATGATACGAACCATTGCCTGCATAAGTACAAGTGCTTGACCGAGAAGTATAAGTATGCATCTAGTCTTATTGTTCACCGGATCGCGCTATATTACTTCTTCCCAGCTTGAAACTCCTCATACGTCCTGACCTTCAACCACAACATCTAAAGAACTACCATAGCAAAAGGAAACAATCCATCTCAACAATGCCAAAAACACACTTCGTCCTCGTCCACGGCGCCTACCACCAGCCACAACACTGGGATCCCCTCGTCACCCTCCTCCACCAATCAGGCCATCAAACCTCCACCCCAAGACTCCCCTCCGTCAGCGCCACCCCAATCCCCGACTGTCTCGCCGCCGACACCTTGGCAATCAAGAACGCCGTCGTCGACGCCATCGCCAATGGCGCCGAATCCGTGGTTCCCATCTTCCACTCCTACGGCGGCTGCCCCGGCTTCGAAGCCCTCGCCACTCTAACCGACGATCAGAAATCAAAGATCCCCATCGTCATCTGCATAGCGGCCTTCATCCTCCCCAGGGACAACTCGCTCGTCGGTGTGCAGGATCCCAATAGCAGGAACTACGTCGCGATCGATGTGAGTTTTCCTTCTTTTTTTATTTTTTGATTTCCTCTCCTCTCCACCGCCCACATAATCAAAAAATCCACTTCCATACCGCATGAACCAATCGTCTCGCAAGCTTCATCATCGCCAAACTAACCTCCCACCTCCAACTCAGGGCCCCACCGCAACCGTCCCCACCCCAATCCCCATCTTCTACAACGACGTCGAGCCCTCGGCCGCCGCGCACGCCGCGTCCCTGCTCCTCCCACACGTCCTCGAAGCCTTCCTCACTCCCACGCAGCACGAGGGCTGCGCGGATTTCCCCGTCGCGTACGTCGTCTGCAAAAACGACCAAGCGCTCACGGTGTCGTACCAGCGCGAAGCAATCGAGGTGTGTCGGTCGAGGGAGGGCAGGAAAGGCGGACGGGAGGCCGTCGAGGTTGTCGAGATGGAGACGGGGCATAGTCCGTTTTTGAGCGTGCCGGGGGAGACGAGGGATGTGATCTTGAGGGCTGTTGGGGAAGTGTTTTGATTAGTCAGACGATCGATAAGTATGTCGGGACGAGGAATGGAGATGAAGTAACGTTGGAATGCTGGGGTACTGGGGTTTGTCCAACTGGCTATACAAGAATAGCAGGCAGAGTGGTGTTATTTTTAAAGAGTATCTCCGTCTTCGAGGCAGCATCTTGGTGCTTTAGTGGCGACGTCCGTCCTCCTTTTACTGTGCTCGATGGATTCGGTGATGGACCAAAGCCATCTTCGTCCCTGTTCATTGCCTCTCATACCTCACTCCCCATCCACATCGCCCGCCTCGGCCTCGGCCTCAGCCTTCTCCAGCCTCTTCATATTCTCGTCATCAAAGACCGTCTCATCGTCGCCTGGGATAGCCGGCCTGCCGAACCCAACGACGGGGCCAACCATCTCGATCCAGTCCTTGCGCTTCTGCATGAGCGCCTTGACGCCCTCACTGACTCCACGCCCGCCGACTGCGACGCCCTTTTGCCCAGCGCGTTGATTATGAGCGGCGCCCTTCTTGTTGTTGGGCTTGGCCAAGCTGCGGTTGCGCTTGAGGTAAGCGGCATTGACTTGGTTGTCGAGGTCGTCAGCGATATTGGCGTACTCCTGCATAGCCATGCGTTCTTCCGTCAGCTCGAGGATACGTGCTTTGCGCGCATTGTTGCGCGCTGCGACGGTGCGAAGTTCAGCCTGCAGCGTGCGCAGACGTGCAGCGACCTCGTCGTCTAGTTGCTGTGAGAAATCGGGGGTGTCGGTCGGGGCGAGGAAACCGATGTACTTTAGTTCTTGGATGGCGCGGGATTCGAACGAGTCAAAGTCAGGCGGTGGTAAAATTGCAGGGCGTGGAGCATCTGGCGGCAGGGCAGTCAAAGGACGGTGTTCCTCGGATGTGGAAGCGCCAGGAACAGTGTCGGCTTGTTGAGAGTCGGGATTGTCGGTGTTGGTCATTGTAGTGTCGCCTTGGGCGTCTGGAGCGCCGTCTTCTGTGGTGCGGTTGGTCGCGGTAGCGCTGGGTTGTGGTCTTATCAAAGACATTAGACGGTTCATGACCGGACCCATCGAAATCTCATCGGTCTCTGCGACCTCATCGTTCATGTCTTCCATGCCGCCGCGTGCAGCATTCGGGTCGGCTTCTTCTTTCCGAGGAGCTTCGGTGCCTGTGAGTCCATCCTCTGCCGCCCAGACCTCCTTGTAGGTTCTGTTGCCGCGCTGTGGGATAATGTATGGGGTGACTCTGTCGCCACGCTCCTTCAGGAACGCAACGTCCTCTTCGGTGTAAGGTCGAATGAAAGGTTCGAGATATGTTTGGAATGTGGAGTAGTTGACTTGGTTGGCTGGCTTGGCATTTGAGAAGTCCATGTCAGGTGGGTCACCCGCAGTGAGGTCGTGTAGATCTGACTCTGGCCACTGCGCGACGTTGTAGATGGCGCGAAGCTCTTCGTCCGTCATACCTTCAAGGATAGGGCGAATGTCGTATACTGTAGGATCGTAAACTGCCGAAGGATCATCGCCAAAGGCGCGCTTGTAAAGAGGCAATGCTGGTTGAGCGTCTTCGGCGGATTCATCGCCCGAATCTGATGGTGAAGCTCCAGTATCCATGAGATCTACAGGCAGTCCGCCAGGCTCGACAGGTGGTGATGGTGGAGCTGCTGTGCCTGGGAAAGTTAGTGAGAAGTATTCAAATGATGCTGGCACTGTCTAATGCAAAGTTTCGGGGCTTCCGAAGGGCAAGCACATGCATGTAGTGATGACTTATGACACGTGGTTTAGCGAGAGTCGCAGCGCATATGAATGGCTTTGACGGCAAGCGCCTACGCGATGAAGGGACACTTGCCAGTCACAGCTCATCACCAACCAACCTACACTTTCACTCACGGCAATTCAAGTCACGCGACAAAGAAAGCAGCTCACCTTGATGAACACCCACACCATCCTGTCTTGCGAGCATATGTTCGCCAACACTGGGCACGCTGGGTTTCCTCTCATCACTCCCCTCAGCTTCAGCATGGCTCCTCTTCTGTCCAGTCTTCTTTGACTTCCCGCTACCATCGTCACGTTCCTTCTTGATGCGATCCGCCGCAACCTGTTGCTCGGCGGCCTCGCGCTCACGCTCCTGCTGTGCACTCTCCTTGCGCTTCTGCACCACTTGCCGGAGGTTGCGCTCACAGGTCTCGCCTCTCTTCTCCAGCGTCTTCAACACCTTGTCTCGGATTTTGTCGTGCAGCGCATGCAGCTCTCTTGCAGTTGGAGGGTCGTGCGGTTTTAATGAGGGAGGGTGCGATTTCTCTATGAGGGTATCCAGGTCCAGATCTGAGGATATGAGGTAGGCGGTCGGAGTGTGAAGGTATGGTGTCTCTCTGGGTAGCACTGGCGCAGACTGACTGGCATTTGAGGGCGTTGCGGCCAGAGGAGTGCCGGGTGTGGTATCTGTCAGGGCCGACATGGGTGTGCTGTGTCTACTGGACGATCTGCGGTCGCGCGCGCTGGCCTTGCCGGTGCCTTTCTTGGATGCTGGCGCCATGGTCGAGATGGCTTGCTTGCTACGAGGGAGCTGCCCGTGCTAGCTACCCGCACGATTTATCTAGTCGCGGCCCGGGCGTGGATACGAAGCATCCCAGTCGCGATCAGGGTCGCGCGAATGGGGCTGCTGGAGCGATTGTCGTAGTACGAGGGTGGTATTGATGCCGTGTTCCGGGTATTCTCGGCCGTTTCGTGCTATGTGCAGGTGTATGGAAGTGGTGGATGTGGTGGTATTTTGGGATGGGCGGCGTGCGCGATCAAGGATTCACTTTCGAGGATTAAAGTGGTCGTTACGCGAGCCAACGCTCAAGAGCGGAGTCCCCACAAGTCGGCGCTGACGTAAACTCAAGGCACGATTTGCTACAACATGGAAGACCGCTTGGACAGACATCCGGATTGGCTACCTTTGCCTGGTGCTTTACTCGTCCATCCTCATAACCCTTGTCAGCACTTCCAAGGCACTCTAAAGGGCTCGCATTGACTAGCATATCAACATCCCTATCCAAGGATGTCTTCGAGAAATGTGACTGAAGCATGATATTGACAACACAATACTAGTGCACACGTGGATTCTTTAGAATGTGTCGTCAGAGTTCGATATCATGCCACACTCGATGGTAGTAGCATCGAATGCTCGTTGACACTGACTCTGCTGCTCTGGTGTCATTGGAGGGTGTCATCATACGAAGACTTGTAAAAGCAGCGATCATATGAAGACTTGTGAAGCGGATCTGCACGTGATTCGGGGTCACAAGTATGTATATCGACAACACGATAAGACACCTCCTGTGGAATATGCAAGATGGAGCATTCTCAACTACCGATAAGGAGAAGCCCTTCGAGCAGGCAAGCGAAGTGCAGTAGATATCTGCACGAAACAGCATCTCATCTAAGCCACGTGCACCCACCGCCCACTTCGGAGTGTGTGGACTGTCGCACTCTCGCTCTCCGGATCTTTCCTATCGACGCCTTACCAGAAGTCTAATGCAGGGACGGCGAATCAACGGCTCGCATCGCCTGCGCCGCTTCTTCTAGATCTATGGCGTCAGCGTTAGTGCATTTGGTACGCGCATCGAACTGATTTATCTTCCGGTGGGTGGGAGAGAGAGGCGCAAAGTGGGCGATGGTGAGGAAGTGCGATGAGATGAGATGTCCATGCATTTGTCAACCCGAACGCGATCCAACATGGATGGTCGCGTAAACGACTTCTGGGAATATGGCCCATGCTGCTTGCCTTAGCTAGGAAATATTACTCCTACTGTTACTCCGTGCCTGTCCTTCTTAATTTCTGTTATCTCAGATACATACACCCAGCACACCAAGCTCCATCGTCGCAATCGCAATACACACACACACTCCCACCGCCGCGAAATACACCACAAATCAATAACCTTCAGACCGCAACCCACTTGTCAACAATTGGCTCTTCAACTAGTCAACAAAGAGAAAGAGTCGCTGCACTCCGTAAGGCCTTCGTGCCTCTTCAATCTTTTAAGCATTACCGCGTACACAACACCCCACGTCTTTGTCCAACCGCCGCGCAATCATGGCAGCACAACAATCCCCCAAACTGAGCAGCATCCTCCCCCCACTGATCTTCGGGTAAGCTTCAACGATCACCATTTCCCTGGCAAGTGCAGTAGACTCTGACAATATCATCTGCAGCACCGCAACGTTCAACTACCAATACAACGCCGACCCCTACGAACTAGACACCACCGGCCTCGTGCAGCAAGCCCTGGAATACGGCATCCGAGCCTTCGACACCTCCCCCTACTACGGGCCCTCGGAAGAAATCCTCGGCGCCGCCCTCGACACCCCCTTCGTGCGCGCCAACGTCCCGCGCGAGCAGTACTTCCTCCTCACCAAAGTCGGCCGCATCGCCGGAGATGAGTTCGACTACTCGCCCGCCTGGGTGCGGCAGAGCGTCGCGCGCAGCCTGCAGCGCTTGAAGACCGAGTACCTGGACGTGGTGTACTGCCATGATGTGGAGTTTGTGAGCGAGGAGGAGGTCATGGAGGCTGTGCGCGAGCTGCGCCGGATACGAGACGAGGAGGGCACGATCAAGTACGTCGGCATCTCAGGCTACCCGCTGCCCGTGCTGTGCTCGCTCGCGCGCAGAGTCCTCGCGGAGACGGGCGAGCCGCTGGACGCCGTGATGAGCTACGCGAACTTCACGCTGCAGAACGAACTCCTCGCCACGACGGGAATCAAAGCGCTGAAAGCCGCAGGCGTGGACGTCGTGCCCAACGCTTCCGTCCTAGGCATGGGTTTGCTGCGCCGCGAGGGCGTGCCGATCGGCAGCATGGGCAACTGGCACCCGGCAAACAACGACCTCCGCGCTGCGATCCGTCGCGCCTCGGACTTCTGCGACCGCCACGATGAGAAGCTCGAAGTTGTCGCCATCCGCTGGGCGCTGGAGACTTGGCTGCGCACCGGTTCCACAGTAGGCTCACGCGGCGATCCCGCTTCTGGCGTCCCATGGACTCCCGAGCCTATTTCCTCGATCCCCGGCAACGACAAGCTCGGCGTCAGCGTCATGGGCGTGAGCAAGAGCAGCGAGCTGGAAAAGACGATGCAAGTCTGGCGGTCCATCCTGGACGGCCTGGAAGGCGGCGAAGAGACCGCCCGACGCGCCGGGCGGTGGAAGAGAGATCACGAGTGGAGCCTGAACCGTCAGAGAGCGGTGCAGATCCTCGCTGATGGCATTCGCGAGCATCTGGACGAGTGGCTGGACTATGCCTGGGCTAGTCCCGGCGAGGATTACATCAAGAAGAAGGCGCTGGAGAGCAAGAAGGGGCAGGATATGTTGTCGCCACGGGACGCTGCTGCGGAGCCTTGGTTGACGCCTGCGCAGAGCCCTCAGCCTTTGGCGGACGAGGTTGAGGAGGAGGGATTGCCATTGAGGTAGAAAAGTTTGATGGAACAAATGTTAATGATTTCACGAGGCAGGTAATTACAAAACCCACTTTCGAAGAAGGCAAAAAAAAAAAAAAGTGAGGAAAGTTATATTCGCGCTGCTGCGAAGAGCAAGAAACGATATTGCCGAATCTACATTTCACTGCCGATCTTTACATGTGATAGATGAGGAACAGTCAGATCAGAGAAATCCCGCATTTAGCGGGTGGTCCTGCCCTTGACGCCCTTCTGAACACTGACGCAGCCAGAAGAGCTATCCTCGATGAACACACCGCCGTAAACAACACCCTCGTGGATACCAGGGCTCTGGAAGCCCTGCTTGGTAACATCGATGCCGCCGGGGCCGGTAGGCTTCTTGAGCACACCGACGTGGTACTGACCGAGCCCACTCATATCGTTGGCGATAAAGCTGGTCTTGCGCTTGAGCTGCTTGTCGCGGGTGGAGTACAGAACCTCGATGCGGTTGGAAGCGAAGTCGAGGACCAGAGCGAAGTTGTGCCAGATGCCGGGAGTGAACTTGGTCTTCCAGAGAGCGGGCTGGGGCCCGGCGCCGTTGTTGCCCACCAGGTACAGGCTCTGCGCGTCTTCGGCGGACGTGCTGTTGCTGTCGAAGAACTTGCCCGTGCCGATGGTGAACTGGTTGGCCGAGTACTCGGCGTTCTCGAGCCAGACGAGCATGTACTCGTGGGTGTAGTTCAGGGGGCGAGAGTCGTCCGTCTTGATGCTGAAGTGCAGGGTCTTGATGCCGGTGACGCTGTCGTTGGCGTTGATGGGCTGGGGCTGGAGCTCTGCGCGGCGGAAGCCCGTCTGGCGGTTGGTCGGGGAGGGAGTGAAGATGGAACGGTCGTCGATGGTCACTTCGACGGGCTTGGAGGTGGAGTTATCGAAGAGATTGCTCTTGGGCGAGGACGGGAAGGCAAGAGCGTCAGCCCAGGTCAGGTTGGCGCCGATGACATAGTCCTTGTTGTAGGGCAGACTGCCGTTGGCGAAAGACTTGCCGTCGGCGAAGCTGGGGACGCGTCCGTCGAAGACGATCGGGCAGGAGATGTCCTTGGTTGGGTAGGAGGTGTCGTTGTTCCGACCAGCGGCGACGACGGAGGCAATGCTTGCAATTGCGAGCCAGTACATGATGGTAGGAGTTTAATGAGAGACTGTGATGTGCTGTGGAAGGATTCGAGATGGGCAGATCACTGCACCAGGGTAGGATGCTTATATAGACGGACATCGTGCATCAAGGTACGTGAATCAATTGTACGCGGGACGCTCAGGCTGTATGCGGTGCGGAGCAGCTGCTCCCCCTTCTATGTGGCGTAGGTTTGGCTATAGTGAAGTCAGTTCGAATGAAGGACGTCCACGACATAGGCCGGCACGACGGACTACGATGCCGCTCCATTTACTATTAGGGCATCCAGGGCAAAGCTCCCTCGCGCGGTCGTGTTGCGCAGGAATATATGAATAAACTCCAGTGCACATCCCGCGCCCTCTGTATACTCCAAACCTTGGGCCTACTCTGGGCAGTCTAGCGATGAAAGGTTAATAGATTCGCAGCTTGCACCATCGCCGGCTCTTCTGTGGGCGAAGGCTCGCTGCTCATTTCGCGAAACACCTTGGAAGATCAAACTTTGGTCGTCGAAACGTTGGAGCACTGCCGGTGACACGCGGCATTTGCCAGACTAGGCGCGCGGGTTTTGAATCTCTACAGTCATCTAAGCGAGTTAATCTAAGATACTTCCTTATCGCTCTTATCAGTCGATATGCCTGGGCGCACGTCATGTTGCAGCCTGAGCAAGTCGAAGGGTGCGATCGTTGCTTGTGCAATACATATGTATGCGCGTGATTCCCATGCAAGCTCTACAAACCCCTGCTTGAAATCCTCGTTCTAATACATGTTCGGCATATAGCTCTTCAGCATCGTGACCACCATAACCACAGCACACATTCCAAAGGACAAGCAATAGACTCTCAACAATGGCACCCTACGGCCGTGGAGGAGCAGGCAACTACGAAGCCATTCAACGCGAGAATGAGAAAGTCAACAACGACCTCGAACGCAGCCAGTCCACAGCAGAGAAAGCCGGCATCAACTACATCCCACCTGATGTCGCCGAGCGAAGCGAAGCGCAATACGCCCACACCGGTCGCGGTGGCGCGGGAAACTACTATTCGCCGCGAGACCTGGTAGAGAATGGCAACTTCAGTGGCGCGCAGACAAGTCATATCCGTGAGTGCTTGCGTGCAATGACGCTCCTAGCGGTGGGAAGAACCCTTTCGCTGACCTTTGCTTTTTTCCATCCAAACAGTCGGCGACGGCACGCCAGCACCGTCTTCGGATAACGTGAAGCCTGCCGCGGCGCCCGCTGCTGGCGCTGGACCTGTACCGACCGCGAAGACGGGCAGGGGCGGTGCTGGCAACTTTGAATGGGGCACCAGCGAGGCTGATCGCAAAGCTGCGCAGCAGCAAGAGGAGGCTGATCGCAGGCAGCAGCAGCTCAAGGATGATGTTGAGAAGGGCGTCAAGGACAACCTTGCTTTCCCTTCGAAGGCGAAGCTTCCTGGCGGAGAGCCGTTCTGATTTTATGATATGAGTTAACGACCTTAGACGAAGAGATATCTATATACCCGAGAAGTACCGGATTTATTCTTACGCTGTGGCTCCTAGGAGCGCTATTGGCACTGATCACGTGAGTGGCATTCTTCACAAGGCTGTGGTTGTTTGTCATTTGGTAGCTCCCACTTGTGCGGCTTTCAACAGATCGCATTACATCTTATCGAAAGCATTTTGCGAAAGAAGTCTCGATGTTTGGGGGTATGTTCATCTGTGCCATATAATAAGGAAGAAAGTAAGGCTATTTGCATCGCATATAAAAAGATCTAAAGTCTTGGGTCCCGTGTCGCAAGAACGATGACAAAGAAAAAAGCACTACCCGCCACTGCAATGCCTGTAAATTCATGATTATACTATGTCGCCTAGAGCTTGGGACTTGCGCCCTTGCGTGTGATGGTGCACTGGATCAGACCATTAGGGTCGGTCTGGGGAGCGTACACTTCGGCGTCTGCGCCAGTGTTCTTCAGGCCGTTGAACCAGCTGAGATCTGCAAGAAGTTCATGTCAGTAACGGATCGCAGAGATTCAAGAGATATAAGCACTTCAACCCACCAATCTCAAAGTAGTGCTTGTTGGGCAAGCTGTAGTCGACCGCCTCGACCCTGGGCACAGCCTCCAGAATCTTCTCGCCCATGATGTACATCGTGTTCTGCACGCTGGGGCTGTTCTCCTTCGCGAAAGTCTCCAGGGTGATCTTCCTAGCGTCTTCCCACGCCTTGTTGAAGCCCTCCTGGCTCTGCTTGACCTCTTCCACGCCGCTGAAGCGCTTCCAGTGCCAGCCGGCTTCGACTTCGGTGCTCAGCACACGGTCCCAGGTCTCGGGCAAGCGGGTGTACTCGTCGCGGTGGAAGCCCCAGAACTGCGAGCCGGTGCTCTTCAGCACGAGCAAGCCCTTGATTCCGCTGCGCACGCTGATGCCCTCGCCGCGGCGCGCCACGACTTCTACTGTTCTCGTCTCCGCGCCGTCGCGCATGAAGGAGTGTGGGTGAGGCTGGCCATCGACCTGCATGCGTGCCCAGCGGTGCACAATCACGCTCACGTGCGCGGCGGAGATGTGTGGGTAGGTGTTGATGTAGTGCTGGCCGAGGATGCTGGCGAAGAGCTCTGGCGGGTTGACGGGGTTGAGCTTGGCGGTCACGTAGGCCGTCTGCTTCTGGGTGTCGGTCGCGACGATGTTGGCGTTGTCGGCGTGGGTCCACGAGGCGGCGATGTCGCCCTCGAGCAACGTGCAGACAGTCATCTCGGTCACATCTTGGGTTTGATCGGCGTTGCGCTGGACCTTGTAGAGGCGGACGTTATCTTTGCCGTAGCGGGCGGAGGAAAGGTAGCCAGGCATGGTGGCGGTATGGGCTGGGTCAGTGGTGTGCGTGGGTGTATTCCTTCTATCGTAGGTTGGTGCAGGGTGGTTATGTATACTATGTCGTTGAACGGTGGGAAAGTGAGAGACTGCAGGAAGCGAAAGGGTATCTGTATATCTGTATCTTGATAAGGACTCGGAGTCAATCCGTTGGACCTACGGGCAGTACTTGTAGTGCTAGGCACGGGCGATCTCTTATCGCACGGCGTGTTGACATGCGCGCCATGTCTGCTGCGAACTGGGAGTCGCATTGGCGGATCTCACCTTCGAGAAGACAGCATGGGCTTCGGACCCGACCGCCAGCGCTTCTTCTCCACGCTGCAGATGGATCCGCTCCAAACCATTGAGTACGCTTTGACATTCCTTCTATATACGATATTTAATATTTCGTCAACAAGCAGTTTTGCGTGATATGTGAGCCCTTTCGGTGTACACATTTCTGGTCTGCGTCTACTTGCAGCTCAAACGATAAGCTTATAGAGGCGTTCCCTCGATCAAAAGGCGAAAAACAGCACAACCCCCCATATCGTTGGTATCGTCTTGTAAATACCAACCCACGTGCCATCCCTGCAAATAATAGCAAATCCCTGTTCACACACGTCTGGGGTCTCTCGCTGCCATATACCGCTTTGGATCGAACAACATACGCCGCCCAACACACCATAATCAATCTATGTGACATCGGCCTTCAGGATTTTCGTGGTATAAGGAACTACGGCGACCTCCGAACACATCACTCTCCCCCACTAGAGTCAACACGGTCCACGCCACCAACTGTTTCTTTCTCGGCTCAATTCCTCCAGGGACTAGAAGGGGCCTTCGAAACTGGTGTGCCCATCTCGTAACTCTCATCTCCGGATACAGCGGCGTCTGGATACCTTGCTGCTACTCGCCCTCTGTTCAAAAGGAAGGAAGCACTGATGACCAGTTTGATTGCGGAAATGAGAAATAGTGAGCCAGTTGGACCAATTCTCACGACTGCTCCAATGATGCAACCCACGGCGTAAGATGAGACGTAAAGCAGACGATGGTTCCGCGCTGTGTTGTCTGCGTGGAGCAGTCTGGGATCGTTCAATGTTGTGATCTCGACCCTTGCGTTAGCTGTAAGTCTTTCTGTTGCACTGTTCAACACTCACAATTGCACTAGTCACCATGGTCGTGTTTCGCTCGGCCAAGCCTACTGTCAATGCCATACTGGTCTGTCCGGATGCTGCAAAAGCCAAGAGCGCCACGGCCATCAAAGCAGGCGCGGTGGTAACGTTCTTAGAAGTTGAAATCCAGCTCAACAGACTCGCCACAAGAATGGAAGCGGTCTGAATCAGGCTCGAAGAAAGCAACCATCCTCGCTTTTTTGGCCGAGACTGGCGTGCAAAGCGGCCAAAGACAAAGCTTCCGATGCAAAAACTGTGCATAAATCAACTTCGTCGCAGCAAGTGGTTGGGGTCGTACCGAGATTAGCTTGAACATACAAGAGCAAGGATATGACGACGTTCTGCTCGATCTTGGATCGCAGGTCTTTGTGACTGAAGAGATACACTGCAAGGAAAAGAACATTGCCTGCAGGTTGCTCGTCAGTGTGTTGCCGATAGGAGACTTGCTGTTGAAAGCAATTCGTTCTTACCGGTATGCTTGCTGGCAAATACGTGGTAATGGACAAACGTGACGACATCCAGCATGCCGGACACTACGGTCATCTACAGCAGGCAATAAGTATCAGCAATTGAGTGTCCACGCAGAACTCTCCAACACTCCTTCCAAAGACGCCGAGTAGGCTTCGAGTCAGACAGAACTCACTATTCATCGGGTCAACTCCCTGGCTTGCGCTCAGCTCGCATGTCGTTCGACTTACCACCAAGTAATTGTGCCTCGAGGTATCGATCCTTCACTACATCTTGAGAGAGGAACATTTTCGGCATCGTTTGACTTTCGCCAAGTCGTCGTATGGTATTTTGGCATTGCGGCTGCGCCGGTGGATATCACCACTTCTTTTCGAAGACAAAGAAGTCTAAGGACACTGCTCCTTGAGCCTGTATGCGTGCTCCGGATGGGGGTATCGAGTTGATATTCTTTGTTTGAGATGCCATCTACGCCGCAGGCTCGCCTCCCAGATCTACTAGGGTCGCACTTTCTGGGACGCGAGTACATCTCATAATCAAGGGCTCAATGGACAACGAGACAATTAACATGTTGTCGCAAACTTGGGACAGTGCGGTAGGGATTCGCTTCGCTGCAATTTGATGGATGATTCCATGACATATAATCACGGCTCGTTCGTGTCTTTCCCTGGGTACACTCACATGACCAACATGCATCAATGGTTTCTGCTGGACATTTACTGAGATACATGTATGATTGCTTTTGCTTAGTCATCATACCCTAACCCGACTTGCCCCATTGATCCTGTGACACGATCGGGAAACAAACAGATATGCATGTATACTAAGCGGCAAAGGACTCGGAGGATATCGCATCTGGATGCTGATCGTAGGATCAGGCGACATGTTGCGTACCGGGGACGTTCCCGTCTCGGTCAGCCCTACAATGACACCAAAATCCGTCAGCAAATGTTCGCTTGATCGTCTGACGACTACAAATATACATCCTCGCTTGCGCTCAGCCTTGCGTCGGAAGATATCGCAGGGCCGAGGAGAAAGCATGCACGTCGTATCGATCCAGGCTGCAGCAGTCACAGGAAGACTAAAGCGAGGTACGGGACCATTTCCATGGTACATAAGATCCTGTCATTCCGCTTCCGCTCTAACAGTCATCCCCCATCTCTGCCTGCGGAGAGGTCCCCGAGAGACGAGCTCCGCCATAGCCGCAATGCCATGTACTGTACAGTACCGCTGCTGGTTCTGTCTTACCTGGCGGGGAATCAGACTTGTGGCTGCCTTACCAAGCAGGTCGTATTGATAGCAGCATCAAGAACAATTGTTTTTCTGAAGCCTAGCAGCTGGCTTGCCTCAGCTGACACAAAGCCATGGCAGCCCCAAGACTGGTGAGTGTATGAATGAATAATGGCTTGCCTCGCCTGTTTGAGCCCATGCCTGACTGCAGTGTCACGGTAGCAACGGCGCACACCTAATAACAGCCACGGCCACCACCGCATGCATGTGCGATATCGTCGAGGTGGCATGTATGTCATCTAGATTCGGGGTGAGCGCGAGTTGGCCTGCACGCGACGCACTCTACATCAGAGCCTGACCGATGTGCTGGCCTCTCACCTATGCGGCTATGCCCACACCGATGGCCAGCCACACAACACCTAGCACGACATCCATGTATGTATCTCAACGAAGGACCTGCGATAACTCACGCCAAGTCAAACGTTGCTCCAGCACCCTGCGGCGGAGTTTCGCCGGGCGAAGTAAGGTTGCGTGGATGTGATTGCGACAACTCTCCACCGCTCTTCGTTCCCCGGCTCCTACTTTGTGGAGATGTATGGAGACTGATCCGCGCAAGTGTGGAGAGATCTGATCCGCAGAAGAGCCACACTCAGATCTCTTTGTCACGACGCAAGGGCTGAGTGCTTGGCAAAAGCAAAGAAAGGTCGATGATATATCACGTGACGTTCATATCAACACGTCTTGGAAGTACAAACGGTATAAAGTGATCCAGATCGTCCAACGTCCGCCCCGTCCCACAGCGGCGTCTCCGAAGTGAGACGAAACCATCTCGACCATGTGCAAGCGAAGCGAGGAAACCCTTTCCCCTGGCCTTCATCACAAGTCGAAACGGTGCGAGACATGACAAACCCAGGGAATAGCTAGCCAACCTCGGCAAGCAATGTTGCTAGACCAAGGTGAAAAACCAGTAGGCAGAACTTTTTTCTTCCTACTCCTGTATACCGTTACAAAGCAAGCGTCAAGACAGCGAGGTGTCGCCGGCGCCAAGTGCCTTGCCATCCGTCATGGTTCTAAACCCTAAAGACATCAAGAGAGAGCCGCAACCTCTCCATCAACAAACAAACGAAGCCAAGAGCGATTGATTTGCAAGCCGCGAAAAAATCCTTTCTCGGCCGACAAGAGATGCGAGCGGTCCGAGTCCGAGCTTTCGCCCAATGCTTTTGGACGATTGTGAATGTGATTGGAAGGGTCTGCGCGTGACCCTTGCTTTGGTCCGCTTGATGCCGCTGGCTCGGATCTTGGGCAAACGCCGGGTGGGCACGGATTTTTCTCTTAGCGCAAACGGTCGTCGGTGTGTGTGTGAAAGGAGTGTGGCTTGTGCATGGAAGGTTGTGCATGGGTCATGGAAGCAGGGATGATTGTGCAAAGCAGAGGTACGTACCCTGGTATTGTTTGTTTTGCAAAATGACCATGGTCGATGGGGAAAAATGTGATTGAGACTGAATAGGTATGACTTTGAGAATGAAAAGGGAATTGTGATTGATGTTGAAAAAATTGTTGTGTTCATGATTTGGTTCGATCACTAGCTAAATGGGTGCTCTCGAACCTCTTTTTGAGGGAGATACAACCCGTCCTCCACCGTCCATGCCAATCGTAGAACGTATTCGTATGCGTTGTCAGAGATGAGATCCAATGCCTGGCTTCCACGCCGGCTCCATATTCGAGACAAGAGAAAAAAAAAGAAAAACCCAAACGCCACGCTGAAGTGCTCAAGAAACTGCTCAAATGGGGTATATCGCTAAAATCGTCAAGAGAAAACATCGTTGCAGAAAGCCGGTCTAGTAGGCGCTGATGAGTGGCCTTTGAGGCTCGTGCATGATGTAGTCTTCCATTGACGCTGCTTGCGAGCTGTTGCCGTAGAGAGCAGTGCTGAGCTGTTGCCTTTCCTTCTCGTTGAGCTCCATGGTGGGCTGGTCTGGTGAAGGAGGCATTGAGTCGTCTTCAGAGTCAGAGTCGTCGAGTGCAAGCTCGGGTGGTGAGTGGCGGCTGGGAACGCGGACGAGAGTGTGCTCGTCGTCGAACTCCTCGTCGAATTCAGCATCGTCCTCATCGTCGCTGGAGAAGATCTCCTCAGACTCGATGACAACTGGTGCTGCGCGGATGCGACGGACGGGGATGTTGAGGATCTCGGCGTCCTCGTCGTAGATGGAACCATCGTCAGACTCGTCGTCAGAGTCAGAGTCGCTGTCGTCCTCGAAATCTTCCTGGATTGAGTCGAACCATTGGATGTGGCGAGATTCTGAGGGGGTGGCCTTGCTGACGGAGGAGTTGAACCAGGCTTCTTGCTCGCGCTCAGCCTCGGCAAGGTCGATCATGAGAGTGTCGAGAAGGTTGGCGTGACCGACGAGGCGTCGCAGGTTGTGGTCTGCACGGCTGGCCTCGCGACCAAGCTTCGACCTGGCGGTCGAGGCGACGGCGTATGTGCGGGTGAGAGACATCTTTTGCTTCTTTGCTGGTGAAAGCTTGGGTGATGTCTGGTAAGAAGCGTCGGCTGTGAAGGGCTCGAAGGTGGATTGAAGTCGCAAGTGAGAAGGCATTGTGACCTTAATGTCGGTTGCGTCGTGAGTCAAGGTGAGTTTAATGATGGCGAGATCTCTGCCTGAGTCACACAATCTGTGGCTGTGGGTGTGGCTGGTGATGTTGTGCTTGGTAGTCGAAGTAACTGGCTGCGGTTGAGAAAGCTGTGTTGGCTTGGAAGGTTTTTGTTCGGATGTAGTCGTTGTTATTAGTTTGAGTAGTGTGTGGGAGTAGAAGAGTCGGTATGTAGAGCGGGCAGGCAGATGATATTTGTGTGCTGCGATCCGCTCGCAACTTGTCTCCGGAATCCCGTTCGCTATGCCAGACCAAAACTTCGCATGGCTGAGAGTCGGTGCGTAATACGCTAAGACCCACTCTCTTGCGTCCGCTTAAGGCCGCGTCGGATGGTTGTCGTGGTACATCCGGATGCTTGCAGGCCAGGGCGGACGCTTTGTCTGCTGACAATGCCCGACCCATGCTTTGCAATCTGCCCGTGTCAATACCGTAATCTCAGCGAGCTCCTTCTAACGCCTTCCGATGAGTCGCTGACCTATCCATCCATGATGGACATCGCATGAGCCGTGATGATTCACCTCCCACCTGCACCCTGTCTATACACCATGCCATGCCATGCCGCCACGCTGCCATGCATCTCCCCGACCGTGCGAGGAGATGCGAAGAGTCGTCGCCTTGGCGCCTTTGTCTCAGCACTCACTCCATGGAGCATGTTGCGGTCTCCGCGCAAGCCGTTACCTACTGCAATCTAACTCCAGGCCACCGCATTCCTTCGCTGCTGCACAGCCTGCCTGCCCTCCTCCTCGCGGCCTGCCACGAATGCAGCTCTCAATGCGATCCCTCATACAGCTGTAGTGCGAGCCGCTCAGGCAACCGCAAACTGTATCTCCACAAAGCATCCACCGTCGCTTCGTCGTATAGCAGCCGACACCCGCTCACTGATGTATCTGTGGCTTTCTTAGCGAGCGTCAGACGGCTGCTCCGTCGCAACCGTCGCAGCCTGTACGAGCGAGCCAGCCAACGAACGCAGCAGCGCAACGCTTCACAGCCTCAAGAGCTGACTACTGCGCCATTGTAATACCACCGCCATCTCTGGTACAGTAGTATACTACAGCCCAATAACCTCAGCGGTGTCGTATACCGCATCTGGCAAGCGGCGCGCATGGCCATACCAGGCATCAGCTGCAGCGAAACCATGTCACCGGTGACCCAAAACCGTCAATCGACTTAACTCCTGTTTAGGTCATCGGTGTTACGGGGTTAACGTTTGTATGCACCTGCATGCACCTACAGACACCACAGTCATAGTAGATAGGTTTCGCTCGGACTGCTCGGACGAAAGATCCAGAGTACCGGCCGAGAGTGTTGCTTGTGCGGCAGCATAACGGGAGCGACAAGCGAAGGGTTCTGATCTCACAAATTAAGCTTTTCTACCAGTCGGCTGCTTTCCTCGCTCTCGCACCGAGCGGCCGTAACGCTGTCACAAGTTCTCTCCCCAGATTTCCAAGCAGCTGGTGTTGGTCTCGCTGGCACGTAAAGTTCCGTCTCCGGTCGCGAGGGTCGCTGTGCAAGGAGACATAAGACGAGCAAAGTCTCCGCCGGGTGTATGGTCATCCCGGACTGAATGTTTCGATCTGGCTCTGGACTCATTGATGTCACATGCTTCTATCCGACTAATGATTCACTCATCTGAACGCTGCGGAGAGTGTTCAATTCCGTTCCATCGTCGGATCCTGGTCTGCCTGCACAATTCTCTTCTCGAGCACCGACCAGGGCTATGCCAGTGCTGCGTGCTGTCAAAATGAAGCACTAGCACCAGGGCGTAAGTAGTATGAGTGGTCTTCGAGCTGACCAACTCCGTACCAATCTAAACACCGACTGCAACGGGTCTCTCCCCGGAGTAGAGGGATGCCAGTAGTTGAGTCAACCACCTAGACGCGGAATTACTCATCCCAAACCCCACGCCAAACCCAATCGAAAGCTTCCTAAGCCACCCACGTACGGGCTGACACTATCTCTCAAGGCTGCTGATTGAACATCGCTGGCGCCATTCCATAGCGCGTTTCGTCGCATAAAGACGCGTTCGCGATTGGAGATCGCTGACAAAAACTGTACGATCCGCTGTCGAAATGCTTCTTGTCTTTTGAATTGCCCGGTGAATGCCGTCGACGACAGAGATGACGATTCTGAGTGCGTCTGTGAGGGCTCGAATGAGGAGAAGAATCGACTGCGATGTGATGGGTAAGCTATTGCTGATGTAGGGCCTATGTCTCCTGCGCCGGGATCTTTCGCAACGAGCCATTGATGCGTCGACAATACCGCATTCGCACCGCATTCGCAAGAGCGCATTGTCACCAGAGAGGCGTATGTCTCCATTTGCCAGTGCCATCGAATTGCGCCTCTCTTTCTCCCTCTGCCGCCGCTGAGTGATGCCCAACAACGCGAGCTGACTCGGCTGATATAGCGATCACCATCCGGCGGGGTTTGCCAAACTCCTGTTGGCAGCACAACCATTGTGTGTAGCCCAATCCGATATCACAAACAATTACACGGCGCACCGCCGAGTCGATACCGCACACTTCGCGCAAACCTAGCCCAGGCATATATATTGCGAACTTTCGCGTCGGTCACGTCATCCATTCCGACTGAAAGAGAGATGAGTAGACTCGGTGCTAGTTGGATACGCAGCCAGGCGCAGATCGCGAGCGGCCGTGCGACTTGACCAGTAAGGATGTGACGGGGTTCGACACAACCTTGATATGCCAATCCCGCGACATGGTGTATGAATCGTGTTGGCAAGATTCAGGTGTGGTGGTTGCCAGGTGAGCGAAGCGTCAGGCTCATCCAAGCAAGATTGATCGCAGCGTCGAACAACAACAGGAGGAGCGACCTTGCAACCCAAACTTAATTTCAACTTCATCTTGTCCATTGCGCACTAGACATCGCGCCAACCTCAAAGGCTTTTGCGAAGGAGCGACTACGATGAGACCCAACGCACCAACCATAATTACGCTTTCGGTATTTCGACACGCTTTCTGCCCAACATTGTTTTGACTCGCACCGTTCGCCATACGTCACACTTTCGATCAACTACAGACTGAGTATCGAAAGAGTATAGGACTCCACAAACGATCCTACAGCCAGATGAACCTGCAAGTGCATCTCATTTTGAATGTGTCGATTAAGTGTCGAAGGCCGACCATGTTGCCCTCCCGGCTACGAGCAGGTGATTCATTATGTCAATGTTGTTATGGCAGTCCCGACTGCGAGCGCTATCACTATCCTGGCAAAGCAACTCAATCAGCATTCGTTGCCACCAGAAACATCTGTATACTAAGGTACCGGTGCTATCGGACATAAATATTGCCTATCGGCTTTCTAGACGCCGCAAATCTCTGGAGTTCTGGAGAGCCGCAGAAAACAAAGGCCGACTAAAATTGCCCCGCTGTATGCCCCTCACGCCCACACGACGCCTATGACGAGGATACTTTCCGTATTTGACCTGCAAGTACACGTCGGAAGAAGATGCCGTCTCGCCATATTGTTGTACTACCAAGTCCCAGTTGTCGCTACCACCCAGATGTGATTTAATTCATTTACCCGGCTCGCTTGACCTGTGTTGGGATCGAGGAGTGCACCAAAAAGCCCTAGAAGCTTGTGAAGCAGCTGTGTCGACTGCGCGTGGACCTGCATGGCTGCACTGTTCAAATGCCGTGGCGTCGTTACACGTAGCAATATTTACTTCTTTAAGCTTCGTTCTCTCCTCCCTTCATCCCACAATACCAGAACATCGCATACACTATACGCATACTCTACAATGTCCAAGTTCCAACTCAAATGGGGTATCCTTGCCACAGGCGGCATCGCTGAGAGCTTTGCCCGCGACCTCTGGCCGAACCCAGAGACCAGAGGTGTCAACGATATCGAGCACAAAGTTGTCGCTGCCGCTTCTTCCTCTTCTGCAAAGCGCGCCGAGGACTTCCTCAAGGAGGTTCGCGCTCCTGAGGGTGCAAAGGCATACGGGTCCTACAAGGAGCTTGTGCAGGACCCCAATGTCGATATCATCTACGTTGCAACCCCTCACAGCCACCACTACCAGAACGCGAGGCTCTGTCTTGAGGCTGGCAAGAATGTGCTCTGCGAGAAGGCCTTCACAACCAATGCCGCCCAATTGGAGACTCTGATCAAGATTGCGAAAGAGAAGAATGTTTTCCTGATGGAGGCAGTAAGTCATATATATGTCAATCGTCCCATGTCTCTTACTAACAATTTCAACAAGGTCTGGACCCGTTACTTCCCCCTCTCCATCTACGTCCGCGACATCATCACTTCCGGCAAGATCGGCACCGTCTACCGTACGTCCGCCGACCTCAGCATGTCAATGGCACCTGAGGACACATTCGCCGACTCCCACCGCATGGTCAACCCCGACCTTGCTGGTGGTGCTCTGCTGGATCTCGGAATTTACGCCCTCACGTGGGTCTTCCAGACGCTCTACACCACACAGAAGAACCCTCAGCCACCAAGCAGCGTGCTGGGCGCGATTCGCAAGTACAAGACCGGCGCGGACGAGCACACGAGCATGTTGCTTACTTTCCCGCGTGAGCAGGGCGGCGATGCACACGGTATTGCTACCACCAGCATGCGCGTTGCAGCAGACCCCGATGGAAAGGGTACCGCTGGCCCATCCATCCGCATCCAGGGCTCCGATGGTGAGGTGCAAGTCTTCCACCCGGCATACCGTCCCTCTAAGACCAAGTTCATCCACAAGGACGGCACGGTTGAGGAGAAGAACTGGGAGTTCCCCGGTCCAGGCAAGGGAAGTGGTTGGAAGAACGGCTTTGGTGGAGGCTGGCAGAGCGAGGGCGAGGGTCAGGGCATGTATTGGGAAGCAGACGAGTGCGCATACGCGCTGAGAGACGGCAGGAAGGAAGGCCAGTACGAGAGCCTTGAGGAGAGCTTGGTCATTATGAAGGTCATGGATGAAGTGAGGAAGCAGAACGACATGAAGTACCCCCAGAAGATCGAGACGACGGACTACCCTGTCGACTTGTAATCGGAGGTGCACATACCGTAGCCTCTCTACAGTATATACGAGCAATGAACACGAGTTGAGACTCGTGGCGCCGATTTTTCCATAGCCTGTGGTTCGAAGCTAATGTATTATGTTCCGGATAAATGCCCAAACGCAACTGGCATCATGGTTGACCCCAGATGCTTGTCTGACCATCCCACGCTTCGATGACGCTTTGCAACGCGCAGCTTGTGACGACCACAGTAAGATAATTATCCACATTGTATTGCAATATGCCTGACTCTCATTACTACTACCACGTTAGCTATCAAAGATGGCATCCCAATCTCGTGTGGCCGTCGTGACGGGCGCAAACAAAGGCATCGGTCTAGCCATTGGTATGCTCTTCACGCCCACCTCAATATGCAATATACTGATCAATGCACTAGTCCGCAACCTCGCCCTCGACTACCCCAAGTCAGCTCTCAAGTCAGGACCTTTCACGATCTATCTGACCGCTCGCTCCGCTTCTCGAGGCGCCGAAGCCGTCGAAACACTCCACGGTGACCCGGCGCTCAAGCAAGCTGGCGTCTTAGTAAAAGATGGAGGAGACACCACGATCAAGTTCCATGCACTGGATATCAGTCAAGAGCAGAGTATAAGGAATTTCAGGGACACGCTGAAGAAGGAGCACCCGGAAGGAATCGATGCGGTGATTAACAATGCAGGTACGCGCATCCGCAATACTATGGCGTGACGGTTCTGCTGACGGCATGAAGGCATCGCAATGCAAGGCTTCGACATCAACATCGTACGCGAAACGCTAAAGACGAACTACTATGGCTCTCTGCAAGCGACGCAGGATTTCCTGCCTCTCCTCCGTCCTGACGGCCGACTGGTGAACGTCTGCTCCATGTCTGGAAAGCTGAGCAGCTACTCTGAGAGCGTGAGAGCTGCTTTCGTAAAAGCAGCCGAGACTGACGTCGCCTCTGTATCATCCATCATGGAGTCTTTCACTACTGCCGTGTCTGAGGACAAGGAGAAGGAAGCCGGCTTCCCAAGCGCAGCATACGCTGTCAGCAAGGCTGGCGAGATCGCCATGACGAAAGTCATCGCGATGGAAGAGACAAGGAGTGGAGGCAAGAGGCTGATCAATGCGTGCTGTCCTGGTTATGTGAAAACAGACATGACAAGGGGAGGCGGCGTGAAGACTGTAGATGAAGGAGCGAAGACTCCTGTTCTGCTTGCGCTTGGAGACATTTCTGACAAGACTGGCAAGTTTTGGCAGGACGAAAAGGAGATTACATGGTGAAGCCTGATCGTGGCCATCATGCGATACCAGCATTCTTCCTGCACGGTTCCAGCTGACGTGGTCGTGTAACGCAGTTTCTGCGCATGCTAACCGCTCCAAAACCCAGGTGCCTACTAGCTGGAGATCCATCTCGTCCGGTTAAGTAGCGCGTTGTCTAAGGTTGCCTGCAGATCACAGCCCGAGAGGACCAATGGCGGCTCTCAGTATGCAACGTGGCTGAATTAATTATTCGTAAATATTCCAACCATTAAACATTGCACTGATATGTGGCTAAATGTACGTGCGGAGCTATGTGTACAAGCATACACACAGGGAATATCTGTTGCATCTTCTTCGTACAGCCAAGTCATCAATGTAACGGCTTGCTGGGTAGCTACTCGCTAATATACAGACCAAAATATCTTGTACGTCACGCCGCTGCTGCAGGCTGGGACTCAGCACTGCCCACTGCACATACCTTGGCTCAAGGCTGTGCACTCATATGAATTCGGCGCCAATATAAATGTTTGCAAATAGTGGCCATTGAGGAGAGCTCAGTCACACTCCCGTGCGACTGTACCGACGACAAGATTGTGTCCGAACATGCCTAACCTCCAGAACCAATCGTCTGAGGCGTTGGAACAGCGCACGAGTTTGGAAGGAGTCGAGCTCATGAGTCTCGCTTCCCTTCGTTCGCGGACAACTATTCATGACGATGTCAACACCTCAGACCGGCATGAATTGTTCGTTTCTTCGACGGACACGCTGGATCGGCCTCTTGATACAGGATATGCTGGGATCGCAAGCCAGTCGCTGCCTCGTTGGAACGTTTTCGAAGACCCATGGGATGCCTGTTCTTCTCGGGTCCGCGACCTCGGTAGCCTTCAATTATCCTTATCCTGATATCTTTAACAAGCATTTTTCAACTATCTGCCAACCTTCAGGTCTTAGACACGGTGATGGGAAACTGATGAGCGAGTCGAGAGATGGCGAACAATGGTCTACCCTTGCCGAGAACTGGAGCAACGGGTCGCTGTCAATCGATGATCAAACGCTGTCTATCTCTTCTTCAACAACACAGTAGGATCTAATGACGAGGCAAGCATGAACAGTACAAGGGATTTATCCACCACTTCAGGGCATGGAGTATGAACTGACGTGTCGCATCTGTCACTCACGTCTGGCGCCTTGCCGCGGAATCCTCTCGTTGGAAGCAAAAGACTCATGGTTGCCAGAACCAGGCGATGCCGCACAGTACGACATCATAAGAACAGAAAACTTGAGATCGAAGGCGTTCAATTCGTTCCTCGTCGAATCGGCAACAGTCGGACGCCCGATCATCTACCCAGGCTACGCGCCTGTCAACGATAGCCTTGCATGGAGCTTTGACCCGACGTTCCTGGCCAGTGATGCAGAATCGCCGGACACAACCCTTGCGTCCATCTTCACGACCAGTCTGCAAGTCACCAGTGGTTCAGCGGCTACAGCGTTATCCACAATCGCCACTATACTGGCTTCACTGGCATACTACGACCAATTCCCCAATTTTGCAGAAACTGCCCACGGCGTTTCGACGACTTACTTCCAGCCCTTCCTGTTTCCCCAAATCCTTCCGCGGCTTCACGGCGGTGTTGGTCGTCACGGTCGTCCACTTTTTGCTCGTCGTGATCATCACAGCGGCCTTCATCACATCTACAACATTGACCACTCTCGGCGACCACTGGCAAGCCATCTCACAGACTGTCTCGCCCGCGACGGAAGAAATGATCAAGAACAGCAGCTGTGCCACCGACAAAGAAGTAGCGTCAGGGCCTGAAAGAACAGCACAGAGAGCACGAGATGGCGAATCTCCAGCCGTTGGCTGGTGGTGCCGGGAGAGTCGGTGTTGTTGTTGCTCGGAAAAGTCACCCGCGATGTAGCTATGACGTGCGCTTGGAGTAAGTGGCAGGAGCACATTTGAGTGAAGAGCGATCGCTTCACTGTAAGGATCTCGTCCTGTCTAGCTGTATTTTCGTCAATCAAAATTACACGTTGGTCGTACTCAAAAAGGCGGTGTCGCAATGGAGCCGATTGTGTCCAGTGATATCAGCCGTGCTCGACATATTCCTAGCCTTTTATGGCACCTCGATGTCAAGCGGGCGGCCAAGGCTTGAAAGTGACATTATCAGCACATTTCCTTGCCGGAACTACAGTGAGCAGATTCGCAAGCGCTTGACAAATGAGGGCTTTTCTCTTCAAAGACAGTGATGAAGTAATGTATGTCCATTGAATTGTTCGATCCCAAATCGCTTTGCTAAGAAATAAGAAAACCGAAACGCCGTGTACCCAGCCCAAGGAATTTGCTGTACTATCCAGTCCTCCATACCAACGCTACATCATGCCAGTCCGACAAAAAGTTAAAGAAGAAAAAAAGAAATAGGATATGCCACCGCCATTGCACGTCAGAGCCAGTAAGAAAAGTCTGTGGTGTATACGCTCTTCTCACGGCGAGGGAACAAAAATGCCAAGTGTAAAGAAAGTGAAGGTCATCTCGTCGTCAGAAAACCAAGTTGCCTCGTGCCACTCTCAGAAAAAGTGGTTCATATGCCCTGGTACTTTCAGCCTGCATTTTTCGCAGTCTGGGCGATAGCCCATGCTTATGCCACGTTTGTTGCCGCCCGCATTGGGATCGTCAGTGCTGCTCATGGTGACCATGTTGGATTCGTCGAGACTAGCACCACGCATAGGCGAGCCGTAGCCCGCTGCACTCAAAGCTCCGCTGCGTTGTCTTTGCTTCCTTATCATCATCGAGCCAGGGCCGTTGGCGAAGGAAGAATTGGGCACTTGGCTGATGGCAGTTTCTGAATGCGAGGCGGCGATCTGAGGTAGGTGCTCCACGCCATCACTCCTCTCGACACCTTGCATTTCAACGTCGCTAACGGTGAGGAGCTCAAGTTGCGAGCCTGCGGCTTCTGCTGCTGAGGGTGGCGTAGGGACCTCGTCTTCGTCTATGGGTGAGGGCACATCCAGGCGTTCACCACCGAGAGTTTCCTGTGGATGACGGCGGCGGATGTGAGTTTGGATTGGGCTGGTCTTAGGTCGGGGCGGCATCATAGGAGTCGGGATACGATTTGCGGTGCGATGACGAGATTTCCAAGAAGTGTGAAGTGGGCTGGAAGAGTATCCTGGGCTACGGGCTCTGGGTTGGGAGTAAGCAGCAGAGTCGGAGTCTTCGGACATCATGTCGATGTCTTCCTCATCGGCCGAGAGGACCTGTGGGCTGCCAGGTTCGGAGAGCATGGAGGACTGGTCATCGCTGTCGTACTTGTTCTGCTGAGAGTGAAAAGATCTGGACGGGCTGCTGTATAGATCATGAGGCTGCCATAAGCTGTCCGAGGAGGACGTAGCAGGGCCCAAGGTGGGACGTGCTTTCTGGGTTTTGGGTCAGCATGTTTATCTCAGATCGCCAGTGTTTATCAGCAATATCGTACCTTGTCAAGAGGCTGAACGTCCCGGGCGTGGCCATCGGCATCACTGCTACGCCTGCGTTTCCTCATTTGCGCAACCTGCATCACGGATGGATGGCCGTGGCAAGGCTGTGGTCAAGGTGATGAGTGAGAACGGGAAGAGAAGAGAAGATGACGAAACAGGGCGATACCGGCCGGCTTCACAAAGCCAGCAGTGATTTGGCAAACATGCGGGAAGCAGACGACGGGCAGTGAAAGCAGCGGCGGAGGGTTCCTAACTCACACTGTCGTCGGAGAGCTTGCTGCAGGTGAAAGGGATATGCAGACGGCACACAGCGGATGTGTGAAGTCGGCGGGTGTGAAGTGGCCTGCAGCTGGCTGAGTTGGTTCCTCAGGGTGGGGCTGATTCTGACTGCGCATAAGTTTGTAGTCCCTAGTCACATGATGTGGGTAGTGAAAAGAAACAAATATACGGAGATGATAATGCTGATCTATAGAAGGACCCTTCCAGGTGCCCGTCTCATCCGTGCGTAGGAAGAGCCACAGCCACAGCCTTGCGCTCGACCCCACCACGCTGGACAACGCTCAGCAAAAAAGTCTTAGCGGCATCGCTGCAGTCACATTATTGTTCCATCTTATATTGCCTTTGTCACCACTCGCTCTCCACTGCCGAAACACACCTCACTCGCCAGCACAACAGACCCATCTAGACCCATACACATACACCACTTCACTCGTCGCACACGCCCACACACGCTTCACACACAATGAGCGTCAACACTCACGAAGTCGTCGACGACGCGAGGGGTATGCTGCATCCACTCTCATCTCTCTACAACAACGCCCAAGCATCATATGTGCTAACCGCCCACTTTCTTATCAGTCCTCGGTCAAGACCCTCTCATCCAGCCTCAGCTGCTCACCTCTGAGATCCCCGCTCCCGCAAACTCCATTCCCACAGTCCTCAAGGGCCGCAAAGAGGCCATTGAGATCATCAAGCAGCGCGATGACCGTCTTCTCGTCGTCTGCGGTCCCTGCTCTATGCACGACCCCGAGGCCGCTGTCGAGTACTGCTCGCGCCTCGTCAAGCTCGCCGAGAAGCTCCAGGGCGACCTCTGCATCATCATGCGCGCCTACCTCGAGAAGCCTCGCACAACTGTTGGCTGGAAGGGTCTGATCAACGACCCGGATATCGACGAGTCTTACAAGATCAACAAGGGTCTCCGTGTCTCCCGCCAGCTCTACTGCGACCTCACCGCCCAGGGTATGCCCATTGCCTCTGAGATGCTCGATACCATCTCTCCTCAGTTCCTCGCAGACCTCATCTCCCTTGGAGCCATTGGCGCTCGCACCACCGAGTCCCAGCTCCACCGTGAGCTTGCTTCCGGTCTCTCTTTCCCCATGGGCTTCAAGAACGGTACCGACGGTGGCCTCACTGTCGCTGTCGACGCCATTGGCTCTGCCGCCGCCAAGCACCACTTCATGGGTGTGACCAAGCAGGGTCTCGCCGCTATCACCAAGACCGCCGGCAACCCCGACTGCTTCATCATCCTCCGCGGTGGCACTAAGGGCACCAACTTTGACAAGGACAGCGTCGCTGCCACTCGCAAGGCTCTCGAGTCCAAGGGCCAGCGTCCTGTCATGATGATCGACTGCTCGCACGGCAACTCGCTCAAGGACCACAACAACCAGCCCAAGGTTGCCAAGGTCGTCGGCGACCAGATCCGGGAGGGTGAGGACGGCATTGTCGGTGTCATGATCGAGAGCAACTTGGGTGCTGGCAACCAGAAGGTCCCTAAGGAGGGCCCTGCCGGCCTCAAGAGGGGTGTCTCCATCACCGACGCTTGCATTGACTGGGACACCACTGTGGACACTCTTGAGCAGCTCGCCGAGGCTGTCAGGACAAGGAGACAGGTCAAGAGCAAGCAGACCAACGGCAACTAAGCGTTGCGACCGGAACCTTGCGTTGTGTGGAATATGATAGCATGAGGCGTTGGATTGCATTGTTGGAACGATAAAAAAGACGATGACAGAGAAAAGCAGTGACAGTAAAAGCACGGCACGGGCATGGTACGGCATGGCATTGGAATGTTATTTGGCAAGGTATAATGAAATGTCGCTTTGATCCAATACGCTTTGATTGATTGAGTCTTGCGACGATGAATTGTTCATGGTGAAGCTCCTGGTACAGCCAAAACACGCATGCTCTGGGGCATCATGGGTACCTGCTCGCCGCTTTGCCACTGTTACAGCACACATTTGGTATGTGTATACCTGATCTCGCACTCGCCAAAATACACGACATCCTTCCAACTGCGACTTTAGATTGTGGGCCGTGTTAGGCGGTAGAATTCTGAATATCATGCGCGAGTGATTTTGGCGTGACGAACGAACGGCTTGCCATGTAGCCATCATAATGATAACCATTTTCCTAAATATCTATTGCGATCAACTTTGGCAGGATCAGTTGTCCAGAAGCCCTAATTGTGCGTAGAAAATACAAATTCACCACCGGATTCCAACTCCGTCATGGCGAGAGAAGTTGGCGACGGATTCTAGAACTCGAACGCGAGATCGGCGGTTGCAGCGCCACATGTGACGAGGCGAATGAAGTCACACAGCCACACACATGTATGCTGGTGACGTAGCCTTGCGAGCAAGGGCGGCTTTTGGAGGGGAAGTTGGGAACACGACGCAGAAACCACGCATTCTAGGAGCTACTCAAAAACCCGCCGTCTTCCTCACGAACCTTTCTCCCAAGACACTCATACTCTCATCAGCTCCATCCAACTCTCTCAATCCACCACTTACCTGACGACCCATAACACCTCACCGATCCATCAACCTCCAAACACACCGCAAATATGTCCAACACTGTCAACGTCAAGGGCATCAGCCACGAGACCACCGAGAAGGAGGTCAGGGACTTCTTCAGCTTCTGGTAAGAGATCAGAGATTCACCCCTTACCTTCATGCGCATACTGACCCTCCAATTAGTGGCAAGATCTCCGACCTTACCGTCACCCCTAACTCCCAAGACCAGACCACCAAGTCATACGCTGTGAGCTTCGAAAAAGAGACTGCCGCTAAGACCGCTCTCCTCCTCGACAACACCCAGCTCGGCTCCAACCAGGTCAACGTCACCGCGGCGTCTGACTTTGAGAAGATCGCTCCCGGCAAGACTGCCGGTCACTCCGAGGGTGACTCTCCTGAAGATCTCGCGCAGGAGGACAAGCCCAGGAGCCGCATCTTCGCAGAATACCTCGCCCACGGCTACGTCCTCTCGGACAAGGCTATCGAGAAGGCTCTCGCACTCGACCAGCAGCACGGCGTCTCTAGCCGCTTCACCCAGACCCTCCAGCAGTTCGACAGCAAATACCAGGCGACCCAGAAGGCCCAGGCCATCGACCAGCAGTACGGCATCAGCCAGAAGGCCAACCAGGGCTGGAGGGGTCTGTCATCTTACTTCGAGAAGGCTGCCGAGACCCCCACCGGCCAGCGCGTGCGTGCTTTCTACAACCAGGGCTCCAAGCAGGTCCTCGACGTGCACAACGAGGCCGTCCACCTCGCCGGCCTCAAGAAGCAGGGCAGTGGTGACTTGAACCTTCACAAGGTCGAGGGCACCGACCGCACTGCTTGCAACTGCAACGCCAAGGGCTCCGTCTGCCAGTGTGCTCCCGGCAAGTGCGACTGCTCCAGCTGCCCCAAGAACTCGGATGTCAAGTCCAGCACCCAGACCGCCGAGCAGGCCGAGATGGAGTTCGTCGAGGTCGACGGCCAGAAGAAGACCAAGTGCAACTGCGGCGGCACTGACGAGAAGTGCCCCTGCGAGCCTGGCAAGTGCGCTTGCTCTGGCTGCTCCAAGTCCTCTTAGGTGTGGGTGTGAGCTTGTCTGTGAGGGAAGGTCAACTGCACTGGTAATGATGTGAACGAACGAACGTGAGGCATGTGATGGAGGTTTCTATTTTTGCTGCGATTGTTCTTTGATACCAATGCGCATTGTTTTTGAGAAATGGGGATGTCGGAAAAGAGAAATTGGAGAGGGAGAGGGAACGAAGGCGTATCGTAACTAGTATTAGAGGGATACCTTGAGCAAGTTTCCAGGTACCTTGATGGCGTCTTCCGGCAATGACAAAACGAATGATTTCAACTACTTGATTCATGTCGCGACTTGACGCTACCATCGAAGTATAAAGAAATACTCTAGGAAGCTCATCTCAACAGCAGAAGATGCTGCTGCTCTTCCACATCGCCATGCCTATGCAAGTCGAACATCCGGGTTATCCAGCATCGCCTATGCACAGCACACATGTACCTCCAAATATGTGCGTGCAAGCAATCGGCTTGCGGAGAGCTAGACTTCCGCATCAAGTCGATAAGGTAAGCACAATAATGATAGTCAGCAAAGCTTCTGTCCATGATTGAGGCGCCGGACGGCAACGCAGGCACCCGTCTCCATCACTCTCCATCTCCGCCAAGATTGGATTTGCTGTCCATTCCCGGCAGGTTGTATGTTTCTCAAAGGCATGGTACACACTCACTCTTTAGTATTTGCTACGATGCTAGATCACTTGCCGTCTCACCTCCGCTATGCCGTTGCCACGGTCTGCAGCTTTAGGAGAAAGCGTCGGAGGTGTTGTGATTGCATATCCCGGTTTGTCGGAATCTGTAGCATAGGCGGGGATGCTGCTGGCGTTTTGACACTATTTACTACTCGGCTGTACACTCGAAGCTTCAAGTAGATAAGCTCGATAAGGTAAGCGAAATGATGATATCCAGCAGAACTTCTGTCCTCCAAATTCCTTGCGAACATAGAAAGCAAGCAAAAGCACCTTGTTAATTCGCCTCGGCGAATTGACAGCCGCAACACCCGATCGCTCAAACGGGTCGGTAATAATCTCGAGGCTGCTCATTGGACAACATGCTCGAATGTGGAGATGGAGGCTTCGGGGTAATGAGGGGCGAAAGGCATGGCGAGCCGCGGCCTTTGAAGATACCCGTAGGCTGGAATGGATCTGGATCTGCGATAGAAAGGCTGGCGGTGTATTTGTGTTTCTTCCTTGAATTGTTTTCAGATTCCCTTGGTGTTCCTCTTTTCCCATTTTGCCTGTAACGATACGACACTTGTGCCATCGTAGTAGGGGTACATTGGGACTATACAGCACAGCACAGCACAGCGACAGAGAGCTGGAAGACGAGCGCTTTTAACTCACAGCTTGAGCATAGACGCTTCGCCACCATGAACCACGACAGCAACAACAAGCAGGCCGTGAAGCTCACCGGCGAGGAGGTCGCGAAACACACCACCAAAGATGACTGCTGGGTAATCGTCCATGGCAAAGGTGAGTCCAACATCCGCCAATGGTCCACACCCCCATCACCTTGCATCCACTGACACGGTCACTCTTCCAGCCTACGACGTAACAGAGTTCATGCCCGAACACCCCGGCGGCCCCAAGATCATCCTCAAGTACGCCGGCAAAGATGCCACCGAAGAATACGAGCCGATCCACCCGCCAGACACCCTCGACAAGTACCTCGACAAGAGCAAGCACTTGGGCGAAGTCGACATGCAGACTGTGAAGCAAGAAGAGAAAGCTGAGGATCCGGAGGAGCAGGAGCGTCTGGCGAGAGTGGAGCGCATGCCGATCTTGGAGCAGTGCTATAATTTGATGGATTTCGAGGCGGTGGCTAAGAAGATTATGAAGAAGACGGCTTGGGCATATTATTCGAGTGGTGCGGATGACGAGATTGTGAGTTTTGCTTGCTTTTGCTTCCTCCTGTGTTGGAGGCGATATGACTGAGGTTGAGGGATATACTGACTTGCGATCGTACAGACTCTCCGCGAGAACCACTCAGCGTTCCACAAGATCTGGTTCAGGCCTAGGATCCTCGAAGACGTCGAACACATCGACACCTCAACGACAATGCTCGGAACCAAGGTCTCGATCCCCTTCTACGTGACGGCCACCGCGCTGGGCAAACTGGGCAACCCCGAAGGCGAAGTCGTCCTCACACGAGGTGCCCGCAAACACAACGTTGTGCAGATGATTCCAACACTAGCATCATGCTCCTTCGACGAAATCGTCGACGCAGCAGAAGGCGGCCAAGTCCAATGGCTACAACTCTACGTCAACAAGAACCGCGACATCACCCGCCGCATCATCGAGCACGCCGAAAAGCGCGGCTGCAAGGGCCTCTTCATCACAGTCGACGCTCCCCAACTCGGTCGCCGCGAGAAGGACATGCGCTCGAAGTTCGACGACGTCGGATCGAACGTGCAAGGCTCCGGCGGCGATGAAGTCGACCGCTCTCAGGGTGCTGCCCGTGCCATCTCATCGTTCATCGACCCCGCGCTCTCATGGAAGGACATCCCCTGGTTCAAGAGCGTGACCAAAATGCCTATCATCCTCAAGGGCGTGCAGCGCGTCGAAGACGTCATCCGCGCCATCCACGTTGGCTGCGACGGCGTCGTGCTCTCCAACCACGGCGGTCGCCAACTCGACACTGCTCGCTCTGGTATCGAAATCCTCGCCGAAGTCATGCCCGAGCTGCGCCGTCTGGGCCTGGAGAACCAGATCGAAGTCTACATCGACGGCGGTGTTCGTCGCGCTACGGACATTATCAAGGCGCTTTGCTTGGGCGCCAAGGGTGTTGGTATTGGTCGACCGTTCCTTTACGCCATGTCTGCGTATGGCCTGCCTGGTGTTGATCGTGCGATGCAGTTGCTCAAGGATGAGATGGAGATGAACATGCGCTTGATCGGGTGCAGGACTGTGGATGAGCTTGGACCGGAGTTCATTGATACGAGGGGTTTGAGCATGCACACGACTGGCGTGCCGAGCGATACGTTGGGTTTGAATGTTTATGATCCGCTTGCTGGGCCGAAGGAGAAGGTCAATGTGGGTTCAAAATTGTAGATGAGACGCCGCAAACGCTACCTCTAAATTGTACATCAACTTCCGAAATACTGCACATGTATAATGCGATAGATTTGATGTCGTGTATCGCTCAAGTCGGCAGCAATCAAAACCGTCAACATGGCACGGCAAACTTGTCGACATACTCTCAAGCACCGTGGTTTTGCAATTGTCCTGCGAACTTGGTCTCCGACCAGCCGTTGCTCACGTAGGATGCTCAGCATTTAGCATTCTCAGAGGATGATACGCGGCTAACTTTGAAGAGAAGGGCCAGACGCACCAGTATCCCTGTGCATAGCTGCATCGGAAGCTGGTGAAAACGAATTGACGCGCACGCCGGCCGGCTATCTTCCACACGGTTGGTCCGCGCGTCTTCTTGCAAAATGTCCAAGTGATTGGTCCGGTGTATGGCGCAGTCTACCGGACAGATTCCTGGCTCACTAGAGTCTGCTTCCGTTGTAGTTCGATGTCACGGGCGGTGAACGGTTTGCGAATGGTTTGCGGATGGCATCATCGAGAACGCCACACACTCAACGTGCGGACCCACTGCAGTCGAGAAAACAACTCTGATGACTCGGCCCAAAGTCTACGCCACGGTTAGTGCCGAAGGTTCAGCCTGCTTAGGCTAGAAGAGTGGATCAAACGCCCGATCTGGCGCTGTCTTTTTGTATATTAGCGAACGCCATCAGGGGAAAGTGCAGCTGCTACTCAATAAGTCTGCCGTGCAAAGCCTGCCGTGCAGGCATCTTGTTCGTTTCAGTACAGTCTGCCAGATCGCCATGGGGCCGCCCATGGCGCCGCCCACGGCTCTTCAGCTCAGCGCGACGTTATATATCTTGATCAATGGCCCCTTGAGATGCCAGTCACGCCAGTGTACATCTCGCCAAATGTTTTAGTATAACAGCTCGACATTCCGAATCCTACGATATTGAACCCCAAGGCCATACTCAAGCCCATCTCGCCCACATAGAACACTCAGCTCCTCGCCTTCGATATTCCAACAACTCATTCGCAAAATCTCCATCTTGCCATAACTAGCTTCGGGCTGATCCTGACGTTGGTCTGCGTTCATGTGATGTTCCCTTTGGGCGTCGCGGGCCAGGATTTTGGCATGAGCAGCTCTTTCAGCTCGACTCTCCCTGTCGCCTCAGTTCCTTCCACCACCATGACTGCCCTTACATATGCACAAATCCATGTAGCTGGATACGCCAGGAGTTTCCCCACGCAAAGCGAACCACAATTCTCCACCGCCACAACGATCGTCAGCGATACCGACGGCGTGGACTCGAGCCGCCCCGTCGCAACGGCCCTTGCCGATCACCCCACTGGCGGCGGCATCGCTAGACCCGAAGAGGATGCAAGCTCCAAGGTCCAAACCAGCTTCTATGGCATTGCGGGTACCTGTATTGGCGTTGCAGCGCTGGTTGTTGGGATCCTGGCATTGAGACGGATGCCCAAGCGAGGACGATTGGAAGATCCAGAGTCTCTGCCTTTGACGGCTCTTCAGCACGGAGATCCTGAGCGAACCCCAAATCAGGATGAGCCGGTTGAGCTCGAGGCGGTGGAGACAGCTGTCGAGATACAGTGCGAAGAGCCAGCAATCCCGAACCCCAACGTACAAGCTACACGACAGCCATCTGGCACCACGACAGTGACAGGTTGAATTCCGACGATGGATTTCAACGACATCGCACCAACGGTTAGCTTCCATGGCTGGTGCTGCAACCGATCTACAATATCACCTAGAGCATTGTACCTATACAAGCGCCATATCCCCACTCCGGCAGTTTTACTTCATGGTCGACAGAAGCGAGAATTGGAAAAGCGTGCAGTCCGCGTCCGACCTGATTGAGGTCTGAGGGTTTCGCATCCAGTGTTTCGGCAATTACAGCAGACCGTTTTCTTTTTTGGGAGACAATTTCATTCACAGGTGTTCTTTTGCTATTTGGGTGGACTTCTCCAGGATGTCTACATATTATAGAATGGTATCTTTCACGATTGTTATGACACACCTTTCCGATGATGATATGTTGTTTCAAGCTATCATGGTCTACCTTCTTGCCCTTGGAAGTTCGCTCCATTGTCCATAACATCACAGGGCCAAAGCACAGTCCTTTTCATCATGCGTTCCAGGATCGGAACAGCCGGGGATCTGCCTTCGAAGCCAGTTCACGCGCTTCAGAGCCTGGATTTAGGAAAAGTCGTCGCGACTTCAGAGTTTCACTAGCAGACTCTCTTTCAGACCACACCGCAACGCACTAGCACATCTTCGAGGATATCATATCTGTTACATTGCTCCAACAGAATGTCGTCAGCGAACCCGCGATCATGGTAGACAGACGCTTCGCCTGGGCCTGCAAGTGAGCCACCATCTTCATAGCCGTGGCAGAAGCAGACAGGAACAGGACACCAGAGCTCTCCTTCTTGGTTTAGAGAGTTGGTGCCGGGGCATCTCAGCAGGAACGGGATCATTCTCTGACTGACAGTCGTCGCCATCGAGGTGTATGTGATGGAAACCTTCAGATTGGACATCGTGATGATCTCTTATGCGACCATATTTTTGCTGCCATCGTCATGTCACTTACTGCAGAGCGCCGACAAAAGAGCTACTACACAACATTGACCAGGTTACACGTCTGATGACGAGAGATGAGCCCGTTCGAGACCCGGCGAGTATGGGAGACCCGATACACCGCTGAATGACCATCCGCTGTGCCGCATTCACCTGCATCTTCCTTGCTCCAAACCATCTGGGTACATGATTACAGAGCATCGATACGCCAATCAAGCGCCGGCACAGGAAAGTCTTTCTATGGGTGCGTACCAAAAAGGCATGCATCACAGATGTTATTGTGCAGAGCATAGCAGTCTATGGCCACATTTAGCAGTGCATGGCATTGCATCTCTTTTTGGCAGTCCATAACGCTTGCACAAATGCAATGAACAATTCAATCTCCTGGTTTTTCATAATCTTCAGACCGCTCGCAGGTCTTTGATAAAAATGAAGGGTCCTGACTAGCAGCGCCAATGGTTGTTGCATGAAGCCACAGCATCAATAATGGTGGCGTAGTCTAACCAGGTCCGGCCAACCTGGCTGTCAATTTCCAGCTTACTTCATCACTCCTATATGACACACACCCACTTCGAACTTATCGATTGCATTGATGCAGAAGGTCCAGGTACCGTACACCCTTTGCTTGGAGCTCTATTGCGTGCTACGGCGGAAGTAGCCCGCCTGTGATCGCTTTACCGAACAGCTTTCATGGCCTGCAGCTTGGAATATCCAGACTAAACCACTACTAGAGCATTGCTGTAGCTTTTCTTTCTCCTGCAAGTCGGTTCCGTCACCGATGGACGAACGCTGACCGGTGGTATGGCCTTGGTAACATACCGACACACCTTTCCTCGCATTCCTGGGTCTCACCGTATTCCTGCATTGCATTGGGACAATCCAATCCAAGATCATGCGGCTGTCTGCATTCGAATATCATGGTCGGAGAGATACTAAGTGGTACCATCCAGAGGATTGAAGGAGCTTCATCGCCATCAGCGCTACTTGGGATCTGAAAATGGTATCTCACCGGTCAGCCCTGATTTAGCCAATACGATCCATGCCTTCCAACCGTCAGGAATGAAGCCGCCTGGCCAAGGATCGACTGTCACTGTCAGAACAGAGCACATGGTTTGCTTTATATGCGCGCCTCCAGAAGAGGCAGGACAATCATGACCATCTCACTGGTGGCCGAGCAATCTTGGTTCAGCTTAGCTGTCGGGTCCATCCCTTGCATCCCCCAAACGTTCGCCTCCATTGGACCAGAAGGCCAGAAGATCGCTGGATCGGGCTATCCCACCCGTCCACCCATGAACCGTGTGGGAACACGACCGCTCGTATGCACGCAAGAGCTGCCTGCCAGCGGTCTCCCGCTCGTGCGCTTGACCAGATGTTACACAACAGCGATAGGCCATAGACCCACGTGAACAACGTCCCACGCCACGACGCTCGAGCGGCCTCACCGAGCGAGCCAGGATCATCGTCTAGGCGGTGTTGGACCACAGCAGCATGCGGACCATCCGATACCCCTGAGTCTCGGTGTGTTATCATGCCACCCAGCGCCCGGTTTGTGATGTGTCACTTTCCAGAAGGTCTCTCAGACGGCCGCCCACTTTCTTCAGCCTATAGGCAGGTATCCAGCCAGACTCAGTGATGGACTCGTCATATGAGAGCTTCGACTTCACGGGCGGTTGGCAAGAAGACCAGCTTGTCGACACTGCAAGTTCCCTGGATGGTTCATTTCCCAACTTCCAACCTGGACAATTCAACGACGTCAGCCAGCTGCAAGGAAACGGCGTTGTATCTTCACCAAACGAGTGGCTTCATGTACAGTCAGCATGGTCTCAGCAGAACAGTACTTATAATGTCTCGCCTTCTTTCGACCCCGACACCTTCCAGGCCCTGCCAACCTACACCACGGCCACAGGCTACACGTATGATGCGGACTTGACAGACTTTTCCGACTTAGACCAGTGTCAATCGCACTCTTCTTTCTCCGAGACAGGTCTAGACGCTATCCGGCCTTCCCACTATCCCGGTACCAACTATCGTACCGAGAGCTTCTCATCTCTACCACTTGCATCACCAACAAGCATCCCCTCATACCAACAAACCTCGAACGCATACCTCGTACAAAACTACTCACCATCTCCACTTTCACAAACCCACCACCACCACCACCACCACCATACCCCATCAACTCAAGACCACCACGCCCACCCAATCAACGCCCCTCCCGCCCAAGGCCTCCCACCAAACCACCCGCTCCACCCCCGCCAACAACCCGCACGCTTCGCAGGCGATCTCTACACCCCAACGTTCGTCCGCGGCGACGGCGCAACCCGCGCCGGCTGGTGCGCGCACTGCTCCTCCTGGCTCACGCTCAAAGACTCCGCCTACTGGTACCACATGCACTTCGCGCACGGCATCAGCTGCGCGACGGGCAAGCACCTGCCTGGCCCCATCCGCTGCCGAGCGACAGCAGGAGCTGCTCGCGGCGTAGGAGACGCGGAGTGGCTTTGCGGCGGCTGCGGGCGATGGGTGTTGATTGTGATTGGCGAGAAGGGCAGGACGGCGTGGTGGAGACACGCGTATCGGTGCAAGTTCAAAGACGGGGAGGTTGGCAGGGAGAGGAAGAGAGGGAAGAGTGCATCGCCGCGGAAAGTTGTTGCCAGGCCTGTGGTTTGAAGAGGGGAACTGGTGGTGGTCGTTGAGGATCTATGTCTTTCTTTTCTTTCTTTTTCGTTTCTTTCTTTGGTCCAGGTCCTGGCGAAGCTCTGTGGATGTTGGATGGGCCGTGGCGACTTGAGTATACTGTTCAGACAAGCATGACGGCATTTTTCGGGCTCCTCTTTCTGAGCTCTTTTGCTATGCGTTTATTGGACGGTTCAGCGAAGGCGTATGGGGGTGGAATTGGGAGTAACGGCACCCACTCACGACTGATTGACTACATGGTTTTTTTTTTTTTTTTT
>LJJI01000310.1:0-60635 GCA_001553865.1 Cladosporium sp. BSL10
TCTCTCTCTCTCTCTCTCTCACCAACATCACACCAAGCCACTGCCATCCCCCATCATCGCGTACATCACCACATATCCACTGAAGCGTGTACTTACACAACAGTCTCGGACCCACAGCTAGGCTCCCCAACTCACGAACACCCGAGAACGGTCGCAATCATGCCGCCGAAATCCTTCACCGGCTCCGTCACGCTCTCCGACCGCGAGCACCAGGCCCTCATCGCCGCTCTCAAGCACAACAAGAACGCCATCGAAGTCGACTACAACGGCTATGCCGCGGCTCTCGGCCTGGGCAGCGCAGCCAGCGGCAGGACCAATTGGTTCAACCTGAGGAAGAAGCTCGGCATCACTGCTGGTGAGAGATATTCGTGCTTGTTTGCTAGCTTAATTAGGATTTTTTTTGGCTAACTGTTCCTCTCCGTGGCACAGAATCGAAGGGCTCTGACGGTGCTACCACTAAGAAGCGCAAGGCTCCTACTGCCGAGGCTGAGGACGACGAGGACGATGACGCTGGCGAGGATGAGGAGGAGGCGCAGGTCCCGAAGACTCCGAAGAAGAAGACCACCAATGCGGCCAAGGAGAAGAAGGGCAAGAAGGCTGCCGCCGCTGCTGCCGCTGAGGTCGAGGACGACGAGGCCGAAGAGGTCGCAGAGGCCCCGAAGAAGAAGGCCAAGGCGACTAAGGGGTCGAAGAAGGGCAAGAAGGCTGCTGGCAAGGACGAGGATGACAATGATGAGTAGAGCGGACTGGATCGGACTCTCAATGGCTGTGGCCTGCCTACAGTCACAGAGGGGATTGCGTTCGCTCTTGTCGACGTGTCTGTCGGCGAGATGAGTTGTTGTTCTTGAAGAAAAAGAGTTGCGAGAAGTTGAGCTGGTTTTCGGCATAGCGCGAATCGCTTGTTGATCATCGTAGTACAGCACCTGTACCACCGTCAGCAAGAATGAAGAGCTTCTGCACCTGAATGCTTCCATTGTGTTCGGCTCGGATGCAGTCTCGATGTCTTGTACTACTTCAACCCGCCAAATTAATGCACAAAGACCTCCAAGCTAACCTCATTGCTCCACCCAGCCTCCTCGCCCATCTCCTTCCAAGCCCTCTCAACATCCACCTCCAAAACCTTCCCACAGACATCATTGATCTTGACACACCCGACAGGCACCGGCCTTCCATGAATCATCACCATGAAATCATCTTCCACGCGTCTTGCTTCCAGATCCGAAACATACAGGCCCAGAACACCAAGAGCTTTGAGCGAGACCCAAGTCCGCAGCCTCCCGTTGTCTTCGACGTAGACGTCGCTGCCGCTGATCGCTGCTGAGCCTGTCATTTTGCCGAGAAGACCCATCACTGCTACGGAAAGCGATTTGCCGCGCACGGTGAATGATCGGAGAGGGTAGGCGGTCAAGATCTCCCAGCTACGAGAGTCGAGCTCGAGACCGACCATGTTTGCTGTTGGATTACTGCTACTGACACTAGCCGCGCTTCGGTGCATGGGCTTGGAGACCTCGCCGGTCGTGAAAGCCGAAACCACGTAGGAGCCTTGCTCTGTGCCTGGGAAGGCATCGAGATGCACGAATTCACTTAAGGGTTGCGTGGAAACGTTGAAGATGCCCAAGATGCCAGTGCCAGTGTGCGCGCCACCGACGTACGTGGAGATTTTCAGCAGAGCAGCGGCCGAGTACTCGTTGTAAGGGTCTGTGGCTTTGCCTACGAGATGAGGACGTAGAATGACAGTTTTACCGCGTGTGGTGGGCGCTGTGATTTGGTTGAGGAGAGCCAGATCGTGGTTGCCTGGTGTGTCGGTGAAGTATATCGGTCCACCAGATACAGCGCGGGCAGCCGCGTGGAAGCCGGCCCAGGGGTGGGAAGTTTGGAACATGTCCCAGTCAGGAAGGACATTTAGGTGCTGCGTTAGTAAGCTGTTGTGAGCGTTGCAGAAGATGTGCCAGGGGTGTGAGGCATCTATCTCGGGGAAGAAGTCATCACTATTGGTAGTGTTAGTGATCGTAATTGAACAAGGTTGAGACAATAAGCCCTGCAAACGCACCTATTGCGGACGAGCAGACGCGGTTTGTTACGAGGCAGCTGGCTATGGAAGAGAATCTCAGGAGACTGGGACATGCAGCTGATAGCACGAGAGGAGAAGTGTCGCAAATGAGCAATTGTCCAGGCATCCTGATATTGGGTGATCATGGAGCGGCGGTCAGGAGCATGTAGGAGCATGCTGAGGAAGAATTGGGCATCCGTTTTGGCGCTGTCGATTCCCACGCTGGCGAGGAATTTGTAGAAATCGTTGTACATGCGCTGGCTATCTTCAGGCGCGACAACTGTGAATTTGCCGCCAGCGACACCTGGCTCTTTCTCTACCTCGATGGTCTTGTAGTTGTCGGCGATCCAGCCCCTGGGGCTCACACCACCCCAGTAACCTAGGATAGCGTGCCATACTGCGATGTGGTTTACATTTGGATGGCGTTGTCGTATTTCCGTGGTAAGCGTCTTCAAACCATTTGGGAACCCTTCCGTATTGGCCTCGAAGTCAGTCCACGCCCGTTGAAATTGTGTCTCTCCGGAGGACAACGACTGCCAGTTGTCATCGATGATGAGGTTGGTGATGTTAATGTTTTCTTTGGACAAAGTGTCTAGCGCTTGAGTAACCTTATCAGCCGTGAGGTTCTGGCCTAGGCCATTCCAGGTGCACTGTCATTATGAGCAATTGGGTTAGCAAGTGGTACTAGGAATGGAAAGCGGTCGCATGGAGAGAACTTACATATGATAGACCATCATACCACTCTTCCAGCCATTCAGGACGAACCTTCTCCTCGGTAAGAGCGTCGATGTCCTTTTGTGCGGCAACGGAACCGTTATTAGCGATCACCTTACGAGCATGGTACATGACAGCAGCGTTCGCGACTTCGAAGTTCTCAGCAACAGCCACCAACACTCTGCTAGTGCCGTCTTCTTCTCGATCGTTGCGGCCCTTGACAATGAGATTGCCTTCTTCGTCGTTGAAAAATGCTGTCGTCACATCCTGAACGCCGCTAATGGCCAGACAGACAACGTGCATCCCGTCAGTACGGAGGAACGACACGAGCACGCCATCTTTATCCAGCTTCAAAGATGTCTTGCCCTGTCTGGGTGCCAACCAAGGGCTCCACAGTCTGACGAGACTGAACCAACGACTGAGCTGGGAAGCCTTTCCAATTTGGTGGTGACTCCAGCCAGAGTCTTGGGCTTTCGCTGGACCAACAGGGCATGTCAGTGAGTACAAGAGGGTATCGTCAGTCTCTGGTCTCTCGTTCTTGATCTGGATGTCTGAACTAAGTCCCGCGAAAAAGTGCTTCAAGTCATGTTGGGCATTGTGCTCGAATTGCTGTCCTTGGTAGTGGAGCTCGCCATCTGCAATTCCAGTCGATTCTTTGACCCATTGCCAGCCTCTCTCTGTCGCCATCTGGAATTTGATGGTGAAGCTGATAGAGCGGGCTTCCTTGGGCACACCTTTCAGCTCGCCTTCGAACCAGTAGCGTGAAACGCGATGATCCAAGTGCTGGCCAACCAGCAATACGTCTTCATAGTCCCTGGTAGGGTTGAGAGCCAGCTCAGACCAGTCATAGTGTCCCTTGTGGTTGTGGTAAACGCAGAGCTGAGGATTGTCTTCGCTGATCAGACTGGGACTGGTTGTCTCAAGAAGCACAGCGAACTTAACACTCGTGCTCTCTTTCGCGACTTGGGTGACCTGGGCGAGAGGCGGTATACACGTAATTCGGACGTCTGCGCCATCATCGCCCTTGCTCGGGTAGAAGGCGGGCTTTCTTTGAGGTGGCAATTGCTCAGGAAGAAGATCTGTCATTTCTGATACCGGAACAGGAGGGTAGACTCGTTGGCCGGTGTTGGTGTCACAATCTGTACCATGTTAGATGGAGATGATGCTTGTACTACTCTACTGTCTACGCAGCTACGGTAGAGCACACATACAGCCGAAGGAGATGCCTTTCTGTTTGGCTCGTTTGATGACCATTTGGGTGCTGGATGGAGGTGTGAAAGACGAAATGCAGGACGGAGAGGGTGTATGGAGATGGAAACCGAACCTACAGAACAGCAGCACTTGTGCAAGACAGAAGCGCGCGTACACACCACTACTACTCAAGACTCTGAAGCGATCGATCGTCGCGTAGGCGTCACCTGCATGCAAGATGCACCTTCTTGGACCCTCATGAGCTCAGCTCCGAAAGAGGAAAGGCTCCGACTGCCGGTTGCCGAAGCGAATGGAGCTTTTCTCAGTCGCCGACGATCACTTTTTGCCTGCGCCAGAGCCAACAACACCTGTGCACTCTTGCATTGCACACCCCATTGCGCCGCAATGTTCGAGAATATCTGCTCCCTGCCGCTGTCTGGCGAGCTCTTCGCCCAGGCAGTGCACCCCTCCGAGCCATTGATCGCCATCGGCCTCAGCAGCGGCCATGTCTCGACATTGAAGCTTCCACCTCTGGATGAGGATGGAGTACCGCAGAGTTCGACAGGCAGGAGAGGCAGCAATGGCACAGACATGGTTGAGACCGCGTGGCGCACCAGAAGACACCAGGGCAGCTGTCGCAATGTCACATACAGCATCGACGGCAGCCAGCTCTACTCCGCTGGCACTGACGGTCTCGTCAAGGCCGCCGACAGTGAGACTGGACGGGTTACTGGCAAAATTGCTATTCCTACCGCTAGTGGGGAGATTGATGCGCCGACCGTGATCCACGCTCTCAGTCCACAGACATTTCTCCTCTCTACCGACTCTGGCGCTCTCCACCTCTTCGATTTGCGCGACCCGGCACCTTCCCTCCCGATCGTCGACAACAAGACTGCCTTCACAACTGGCAGACCTTCCGCTACCCACTACCCGCACAGCGACTACATCTCCTCGCTATCTCCACTCGCCCCGTCAGCCGAATCAACATCCGGCTACAGCAAACAATGGATTTCCACTGGCGGCACCACTCTTGCCTTGACCGATCTTCGTCGCGGCGTCCTCGTCAAGAGTGAAGACCAAGAGGAGATCCTGCTTTCTTCGCTCTACATGACGAACCTACCGGCAAGGAAGAGCAGAGGCTCCACACATGAGAAGGCTATTGTTGGAGGAGGAGATGGCGTGATCACACTCTGGGAGAAGGGACAATGGGACGACCAGGACGAGAGAATCACTGTCAGCCGTGAGAAGGAGACATTGGATTGCATGACCGAGATTCCAAGCGGCATTGGCGGCTTCGGCAAGAAAGTGGCTGTCGGCCTTGGAGATGGCAAGGTCAGATTTGTCACCCTTGGACAAAAGAAGGTCATTGGCGAAGTGATTCACGATGAGGTTGAGGGTGTCATTGGATTGGACTTCGACGTCGGCGGAAGGATGATCAGTGGTGGTGGCTCTATCATCAAGGTGTGGCAGGAGCCGTTGGCTACTCAGGGCGAAGATGATGAGGACGAAGAAGCAGACAGCGACGATGTCGAGGGTGGTGCTGCGTCAAAGCGCCCTGCCGCCAACTCCGACGATGATGACTGTGACGCTGGAGGAGCGGCATACGAGAGCAGCGACGACGAGGAAAAATCGTCCAAGCGAAAGAAGAGGAAGAGGGGCAAGGGGCCTGAGAAAGGTGCCAGCTTCACCTTCTCTGGCCTGGATTGAACGTGTTGATTGTACTATTTGCGATGATACCCATTGGGGTGGTAGGTAGGTTGGCTAGGACAAAGTGCTACGTTACCATCTATTTTTGTGTTCAGGGACTACGGTTTGGTTTCATTCACTCTGGATATTCTTGGCAGCACGTGCCCTCCTGTACGACATTATGGTCGGACTATCTGCCCATACTGGCGCAAACACTGCAATCTCCGTCGCGGTTAAATTTTTCAATCAAATGCGCCGCCGAATGCACTCTATTCACCCATCGCCCATCACCAGCACCAAAGCGCAATGCCACCACCTACCCGGACAAGAGATACCGACATGCCAGCCAAGCACCCCATATCGAGCGATCCTCTAGCAAGCACAAAAGCCTTAGGCATTCCCGAGCTTCTACAAATCATCCTTCGAGAAGTCCCTGTCGAACATCTAACAGCTCTACGCCGCGTGGCTCGCATATGGAACAACATCGTCTCCGAGCTCAATCACATCGACCCTGTCAGTATCGGCCACGGCGATGAGGACTGTACGTGCTTAGGCGCAGATGCCTGCACACACATGCCTCATTACGCAAGCAATATCGCTATCAGGGGCAATCCGGTGTTCAAATACATCCACATCTATCGCGGAGCTGCCAGGGAACACGATGGCGGAGAGACGACTTCGAACACACAGCGTCACTACCGCGGACTCCAGCTCAAGTCTTGGAGCGACACCTCGGACCTGGACACAAACGCGCACCACTTCCTCACAGATCCGCCTATCACCCTGATCACAGTCGGTAATTCCAGGTTCGGAGCCTCACTACGGGTGCCCATGGGTATCCGAGTGGGTGATCTACGAGACGTTCTCGCCAAGTTGGTCGATACAAACAGTGGTTATGCTAAGCCCAGCCCTGCAAGGCCCATTGCTTGGTATGCATGTACCTCTGATATCGTCCGAAGGACTAATGACACAAGCAATGGCGAGGGTGACTGCAACGATGGAGACGACTTCGCAGTGGGGATGCTGACCCTGTCCCTTGCTACCTGAAAAGCATCACTCCGGGAAGAGACTATAGTGACGTGCATAAGCAAGCAGTCCCTCGAGAAAATAACCCGCCGCCTTCATCAGAGTTTCGGACCTTTCCTCAACCGCGTGCTATCTACCCTCGTACCCTCATCATCTTGCTCTGCAACTTGCAAATTTGGAAACGAAGCTGGCATGATCCGCCGCGGAGAGGCTCCAGGAACGCAAGAATACTTCCCGAAATCACGAATCCCCTCATGGTCGCGCAAAAAGTCTTCGTCCAGGAAACACTGGCCAGTCACGTCCTCGGGTGGCGATTCCAGCATGGCAAGGATCGCATCGGAAAAAATTGTTGGTTTGCGCAGATCGCTTTTGTCGGCTCTGTGGGATTCGGTTGCTGCGGATTCAATGGCCTAGACGAGACATTTAGCGAAACTTTGATGGCGTTGGAAGAAATATATGCTTACGGCTGCTGGCCAAATACTAGAAATCGACACTCCGTCCCTGCCTTCTCTCTTCCAATCCATTGATAGTCCAATGGTCAAAACACTCATCCCGACTTTGCCCATGGCATACGCAGTCTTGCCACGGAAGAAGCGGCTGTAGATCGGAGGACTGACAACGATAATTCGGCCTGTTCCATTTCCACACAGGTGAGGGAGACACGCCTGCACACAGCCGTAGAGCCCCTCGGGATTGACCTGCTGCATCAGCTGGAAGCGTTTCATCGGCGTGTTGGCTACACTCGACCACCAGATGGCTCCGCTGTTGTATACTAGCACATCTAATCGGCCGTATGTTGCGATTGTGGCTTCTGCCAATCTCTGGACGCTCGCGAAATCTCGTACGTCGACTGGTATTGCTGTCGCTTTGCCACCGGCTTCGGTGATCTCGCGGGCTACCGTGTTGATTGTGGATGTTGGGGAGTTTGGATCGGGTGGGAAGGGAGAGCATGTTGTGGCGTCTGATGTCGTTTTCGCTGCTACAACGACTGCAGGTCATGTTGATTAGCATATAACTCGCAAATTCGTGGAGCCCGAGCATATCTCACCAGCGTATCCAGCTTTGGCGAGATCGGTGGCTACTTGTCTCCCAATACCGCGTGACGATCCAACGACCAGAGCGACTTCTCCTTGATGATCGTATTTGTGCATAATCATTCAATCAGTGACCTTAGTCTTGTCTCTGATGGCTCTTCAAATTATGCGGTTTGGTAGTGTCTAGGTCTGTATATATCAACACACATTCAAGCCGAGGCTGGTGAGGACGACGTTCCACAGGCTCAGTAATCACAAAGTCACATCATGGTGTTCGTGCGTAAGGGCTCCAAAGCATAGGCAGCTGGAATCTGGACGTGCATTACCATCCCATTCCGCAGATCTTTCTTGTCCGTGCCACAATCACTTGTCATTCCCGTGACATGCGGTGAGTGGTCGGCGCCTTGGTCGTTTCGGCGATAGGGATCATGAGTCGATTGTGGTTGTGCGCGGGGTCGTCTCTCGCTTAGGCTGATTTTATAATGACATCTTGAGACGCGCGACTATGGGATTTGATTGGCTGTTAGAGTGAGATCCCCGAATTTGTGTAGTATGTCGAAGGGAGACGTACAGCATGAGAGAGAGCAGCCCAAGCCCTAGACGAGAATTGTGCTGGCATGGTCAGATGCTTGCCGTATCTTCCCGGTCAGTGTATGATTTATCGTTCCTGTCTATCCCTTTCCTTTTGCTGCGAAAACGAGCGCGAGCTGAAGTGCCCCAATAAGATGACGTTCTAGACGGGACCCTTCGGATCAAGCGACGACGTGAAGACGAGAGGGAGGTGGGGCATCGTGCATTGCTTCCGGTAGCCACCACGTATTTAATAGCCTCACATTTCTCACAACACCGTGAAACTTCATATCCTCATCAAACATTCAACACAACTAAACACTGTGAGTGATGCATACATAAGTTCAGATCGAAGCCCTGCTAACAGTCAACACAGCTCAATCACCACACAACCGCAAAAATGGGCGCCACTACCACCGGTAAACTGGGACAAGTCTTACTTCCACTGCTTGGATTGATGCTAACAGATCACGCAGTCATCTACGAGAAGGGCACCGACTTCAAGATGGACTACTACCTCAAAACTCACATGCCCCTCGTTCAGGAGAAGTGGGGACCTTCTGGCCTCAAGTCCTGGAAGGTATGCCATGCCACGCAACCGCGGCGCGATCCCTGCTCAGGTCCAGATGCTGACAAAAATTACAAAGGTCCTCAAGTTCGGAGACGACTCTCCCTACACTGTCCAGGCTACCCTCGAATGGGGCAGCTTGGACGACTTCAAGAAAGCCGCAAGCGACCAGGACGCTCTCAATGCCATCATGGGCGATGTCAAGAACTTCGCCAACACCACCCCGAAGCTCATGACTGGCGAGATCGTTGCCTCGCAGTAAACGTGGACGTTATGAGCTTGCCTTTTTGAGAGCCTAGCGACATGTAGATGACCTTCACAAACAATGAACGAAGCCACGGCCTGCTTATGTCTACCTCTCAGCTTCCTTTCAGACTCAGTTATTGCTGCATTGATCGGTGTGCACCTTGATGGTCAGAACACTTTATAGCTTAGCGATATCTTGTGGCACAGGCCCTACAAAGCTATCATCAACCTCGCGCCAGGCACTTTCCTTGCTTTCCTCAGTCACGAGTAATGGCGCCACTAGTCTCCTGCGAGATATATCGATCAGCAACTTTATCACATGCTTTAACAAAGGCTTCGCTTACCAGATGTTCTGATACTCGGGTCTCTCCTCGATCCTCCGCATAGACCCTTTATCTCGATATCTCACGTACACCAAGACCTCCCTGGCGGCTTTCTTCCTGGTAAACAACGCAAAGGTAAGCACCCCCGAGTCGCTCCCTCGACACCATCCTGCAAACTCGCCTAGCCCTTCGACAACAGCCTCCTTCTCCCCACTGCCAGCGCAAGTCATCTGATAAACTTTCACGAGAACCCTATCACCACCCGTCGCCCTCTCTTGCGATCTTGCAAGAAAGCCAGCAGCCAAATACCACGCCATCATCGTCTCCTTTCTGTTGCATAGTTGTTCGTCTCTCACCAGTTTCTCGAAGGGCTGGAAGAACGTCGTGTCGTTGAGCTGGTCCTGCAATGCCGCTTTTGATGTGTATATCTCCATGCCAGCAACGATGAGATCATCGTATGCGATGCTAGCTGAGGCGAGAGGGGTGAAGTAAGACCAAGCTATGCAGCGAGTTGATGGTAGGAGGTAGAACCCACGGGCACCTTGTTGCAAGCTGGCGAGGAGGGTGGCTTGTTTGGGTGAAGATGCTGGGTGCATGGTGATGAATAGAGCTATGTGGTCGTCCATTGTGGTGATCGGTATATTATGTGTGAGTTCTCTAGAGACCGATCCGTGGACGGCTTGGTGGTTTCGAGTGAAGTGGCGGCGCTATAACGTGGTGAAATTGTTATGGCGTTCGGATGTGGCTTGCGTGATTTTTCCTCCCAGCCATTACAATCAAAATACTTGTCTTTCAATGGCTCTGGCACGTCTGTTGCAATAGTCGTTCAAGACTTGTGTTTTTGTGAAGAGAGCTCGAAGCGGGGCAATGCGAGCCGCCGACCGAGGTGTAGAAACAACGAGCGAAGTGTGCTATTCAAAGCATTCAGGCTTTTTATACTCAATACATACATTCCGGGTCGTAGACAACAATGTAGATTCATTCAATTTCATACCATCCGCACTGCATCACGGTTTGGTGGTGGGACTCATGCTCTGCCGTTTCCAAGTCGCCGGAGGATAGCACTGGTATCCTCCGTGAGGACGATCATCAACAGGTTGCTTCTCGCGCAGTGAATACGCCGATGGTGGCCTGTTCGCCTCCAAGTCTTGAATCGAGTCTTCGCATTCTGAAGAACTTGTTCCAATCTCTTTGTCCTGTCCGCTGTATGCCGAAGACTCGGTCACGAGATTCTCTTCGCTCACATTCGTGAGGTGGTCAGTCTTGCCTGCCGTAACACTGGACAAAGGTATAGCCACACTTCCACGGCTGGAATCAGAGCTTTCGTCGGGTAGTCTCTTGCTCTCGCGGCGCGAGTTTTGGCGACTGTCACTCCGAGCCGAGAACGCACGAAGTGGGTTGGTGAGGTATGTCCGGAAGAACACACGAAGTGCAGGTGCACTGGCGCAGATAAGTGACAGCTGTGTCTCGAGCTGAGCCCAAACTAGGACATCGTAACCGTCCCATGTAAGATCGATGCTGTGGCCGACCTTTTCGAGGTAGTACGTTCGCACTGAGCCTGCTGCAACGGCAATCAAGCCCAGAGAAAAGATGATGTTCAATGCAATCTTCTGACGTCGCGGTGCGTCGAATTTTCGAAGCATGATGCAAGGCAGCAGGACCGAGTAGAGATCGCTTGCAATGCTCATGCCTCCAGAGAGGACATTGGTGTATTGCGACTCGATGCAATGGAAATCTTCATCATAGTATGGATTGAACGATTTCCAGTATGCCGCTGTTGGAGAGCACGAGAAGATGAGCATAAAAATGAAAACGAGAGAGTACACTGCAGTTACGGCGATCGCGACGAGGATGGCGTACTTCCAACGCTTGTTGTAGGTACCCTTGGTCATTCGTCGATAGAAGAGGAGGATTGAGCATTTGGTGAAGCCCGTCGAAGCGAGATATGTAACTTCCGCACACCAGCCCATCATGGCTAGTGGCACGAAGTTAGTCATTGGGACGTCCCATGTGTGAGTTCCAGATCCGTATCTCTCGGTGCTTAAAAGTGTGAACGCCGTGAACGCTATCGAGCCCAACCACCCTGGAAGGAGAAGAGCCTTTATAATTGTCAGCTGAGTTGAGTTGGGAGTCACGCAGAAAGTATGCCACATACGTCGTCAAGACCAAGTGGTCCAGCCTGCTTCCTCGCGCGCAGCCAAAGCCTCAAGATGACCGCTAGCGAGGATGCTGCTTGGAGTGTACCAGCATATCCCGGCATCCAAGACCGACGGACTGGGTCGATGTAGTTGGGCGCTGGAAATGTCAAATAGACACTAGGATCCGGGCGGTGCAGGTTTCCTGACATGATTGCGGACGGCTCGAAGTGAGACAGATAGCGATGTGACACATCCCGTCCCAATCGCAATGGGCAACACGATGTTATAAGGTACACAATCATCGAGACACCATGCAAGGGTCTGTCAAGATGACGAAGACTCCCCCCACGCCGTACCACACTGATGAGTATGAACAGGTAGCACGAGTCATCGCCGAAGTGCCAGATTTCAATTCGATGCAGTGACACCTGCCAAAGATGAAGACGCAGTGGTGCAGCCGACACGAAAGCGCCATATCGCCGGTACTGAAGTGGCAACCTGCATTCTGCCGTTGTCTAAACGCCTGCAAGGACCAGGGTGGTTGCACAAACGCCCCTTCCCCGGTGCAGCTAGTAGTAAATTATCCCTGCAGGTCGAGGTATACCGGTCTCAAAGCGGACGGACTCCATTACGCGCAACACGCCGTGGCAGGACCTGCATTCGGTATTGAGTGTCTCGACTGTGGATCTGTCAAATCTCTTGCGCTGCAGATCGGGCGTGCGCTGCAGGTCGGGTGCGATGCCACGGATGCCGGCGTACGATCAGAGGATTTTGACAGGTGGTTGGGTCCGCTTTTGACAGGCATTGCGGATCGTTCGCCGCGCGTGGAACCGGCCGATTCTTCAGCAGCTGCAGTCATGGCTGAAACAGAGCCCTGAACATGTTGCGTGTTGGTTAAATGGTACTTTCTTATGCTTTCTCGCGTGCATGATTATTGTTATTGCAATCTCACGTTGAGGGCAATTGCGAGATCAAGGAGGTGCGCGGCCGAATTCTGGCCTCGAAGAGTGGGGAGCCCTGAAAGAACCTTGGTCCTGGGACCCAATACACCAACGCATTCATGCACCCAACTACTACTGTACCGCCTTTGGAAGAAGTCGCAAAAAAGACCCGACCATGCCTTGAAGTGCAGCCAACTAGTAGGAGAGGGGCTCAACGGCAGATATAGCATTGGTTCGTCTCGGCCCGCCCATGTGTAGACCTGCATGCCTGGATCCCGACTCAGGAAAGATAAACGGGTGCATTGCATTTTCCCAGCTCCCACTCGATCGGTATCAGGGCGAGATCCATCTGCCGATACGATGCAGCTATCGTCTTGTGCGTTCCGATGTATCGAAGCGCTTGCATGAGCAGAGATCTGCTTTGAGGGAATACTTTACTGGGTGCTTACTTATCGTCGGACAACTCCGTTTTCGTATGTCAGGGCTTATTATACATGGGTAGGCGTTAGTCAACCATGCTATGCTATGTATTGACCGGCCTTGTCATCTCCACTCGACGTACGGAATCCTCTTCCGATGACACTGCAAGGTTGTTAACAAGGGAGGTATACATTTAGTCATTCAAACTGGTAGTCTAATGCTGCTACCAATCCACGCCATCCCATGCTCTTGACCCATCTCACGGGGAGGACACCCCGATCTTGCTCGTTCTAGAGCCATCAAGTCGTCTGCAAATCGATTTCGACCGCTTCAACCACTCATCTCGGGCACCATTGCAGCTATCACTTCCTCTTTTCAGCTTTCAGCGCCGCGAGCTCCTCCCGCAGTGCTTCAATGGCCATACTGTCCGGCTCTCGTTTCCTTCTCACGGCCTCATCGACACTCGCTTGCCAGCAAGTGTTGAACAATTCGGAGCCCTTCCCGAGCGCCTCCTGCTTCCACTTGGCTGCCTCGTTCTTGTAGGCCTCAACCTGCTGTACCAAGACTACCTTCTCGTTAAGCGCGAGCTGCGTGCGAACGCCATTCAACTGGCCTCGCCGGTACGCCTCGGAGATTTCCGATTCGTGTGCGCGCTTCTCGTTGGCGAGAGTGATGACCTGCTGTCTGAGACGAGAGCTATCCTCTGTCAATTGCAGGCTCAGGTCGCGAACTTGGCGCTCCAGGTTGTCGTTGCTCTTGCGCATGGCTTCCAGGAGACGGTAGTTGCGGTTTGAGTCTTTCTCGAGCTTGTCACGCTCAAGACCAAGTTTCTTGATTGTGCTCTTGTACTGGCTGAGTTCATATTCCAATGATGCTTGGGCGGTGCGCATGCTCTTGAGGCTAGGTGCAGTAGGTTCACGGTCGTTGTCTGCGGCAGTGCCGTTGCCACTTTTCTTGGTCTCCGTCTCGTGATCGCAATCGCCATCACCATGTACGAGACTTTTGGTCGTAATGTCGGAATGCTGTTCGACGAGGCCCTCGGTTGCGACATTTGTGGTTTGAGCCGTATCGGAAGCCGCCAACGGCATCGCATCATCAGCCATATCTGCTCAGTCGTGATCTAGTATATATGGTGAATCTTTGGTGGGCTTTTGTCGATGTTACAGCTACTGTATTCACCGATTTTCGGGTTGAGGTGCTTTGATATGGTGTATGGATTTGTCTCTGTGCACGCAAGAAGTGAGACAGATAGTTTGCCACGGCTTGCCGCGGTACAATGTAAGAGCGTTTGCCTTCCGCAAACGCGGACGAGAAGTGACTGTTTCAACATACATTCGGAGCTAGTGAATGGTACATGCGCCATGTTGCGGCGCCGATCAAAGTGCAAAGTTTGGCACTCGCTCATGTCTATATCTGTGGGATCGCTAGCCGATATTCCGGGCAGCGATCAGAAGGTCAGTCTGGACAGCACGCAAAATGCGTTTGGCACCATTGTTTGTTGAAGGGGCCATCTGGGAGTTAAAGTGAGGCCTGCTGGGCCATAGCCTGGATAGTCACGGTTCCTTACTGATTTGATTGCCTTTGTATCATGGAGTTGTCTCTGTGGTAGTCTCGCATTCAACAGGCGAGGTTTTGGACATGGCTGCCATTGAGAGACTAGTAGCATCAAGCCATGGCCCAGTATACTCTTTATGTTGATCTCTTTAGCAACGGTCTCCGGATTGCGATGAGACCTACTAAGAAGAGGCGAATATTTCATCGCTATGCTGGGTTTCCTCTAGTGCTATCTACGCTAATCACTCCTACGATCATTTCGTTAGCCGTTGTGAGACGATAGATGTACCATTGCTGTAACTGTTTCTTGACGGTAATCCTATTGGGAATGGTCTCAGAGTCTACGATGTTTGCCGCAGAAAGGCATTGGAAGCTTCTGTTGATATCATTTTCCCGTGATAGTGATCCCAGTAATCTAGATCTTATAAACCACACACGCTTGCCACAGAGAGATTGCAAAGACCTGACAAAGACTATTGTTACTCGGTGGTAATCTCAACATCAATGCTCCTATCAACTAAGCATCCCCACCGTAGACTCGTAGAGAGCTTGTATCGATCTCCTGGGTGTGAAACTCTCGCGACATTGTTATCATTACTCTTTACTATTGCTTTTCGATTCTCACTTTGGAGATGATATGTGGATCTCTTTGTATGAGGTGTTGAACTGAAGGTAATATCATTAAGCAACTTTTGAATCTTAGCTGTGTTACTATCGAGATCAGAGATACTCAATTTTGTATCGCATAAATACGGTGATGGTGTTATCATAGCCTACAGGTAAATAGTCAGTGATAGCTGCCATAGAGAGACAATGGATCACTCTATAAGTGTAGCTATTCTATTATGGTACTACTGCTAATCACAGGCTGAAAATCCATTGTGGTCGTTATCAAGAAACAGCATAGCCCTCTATTGGCTGGCCCATCCTGATCTGGAAATACTATCATTTACTAGTTGATATTTGTTCCCCTTTTCTGTTGAAAAAGATGTACCATCCCACCAGTGCAGTGATCTCTATATAGTAAAATCATCTCTGATAGGCAAAGAATGATGCATGCGCACCACTGAAGATGCTAGAATTTTCCACTGGTATGGTGATCTTCAGGTGGTGTTATCGTCAGATATCGGCAGAGAAGGAGAGTTGATACCCAGTGAAGAATGAGTCCTCTTCTCATTGGCTTAGTGATCTACATGCGATATGACTGTCAACAATAGGCGGATGTTAAGGCGTAGTACCCATTGAAGAACAACATATCATCTCAACGGTATGAAACTTTTATCATTAGCGACAGGCAGATCATGGGACTTGGTCTCCGCTGAGAAGATCACAGCATCTCTCTAGCATGCTGATTTCGTTATGCTAGTATCATATATGACAGTTAGCGTACAAGGAATAGTTGCTAGTGAAAAAAGGCTTGCATTTCACTGGTTTGACTATTCCATTATTTTACTATTATTAATATTAGACTTAAAATTACGCATAGGTACTAATGAAGAAGGGGAGAGCATCTTACCGGTTTGGCTCTTCTAATATGCTAGTATTATCAAATTTATACCTCTAATAGATCGTACGTGCTAATGAAGAACAAGAGAACATCTCACTAGTGTGGCTATCGCAATGTGCTAGTACTATCGATATTATACTCATAACAGAGCAAAGGTACCGATGAATAAGTACATAATATCTCACTAGCATTATTATCTCAATGTGCTAGTATCATCGATATCATACTCATAAAGAGACATACTTCCCCACTGAAGAACAATGTTGCTCTTCAGTGGCGTGGCGATTTTTTGTGCTCAAAAAGCATGGTGTCCATTGAAGAACAATACAATATCTCACTGGCGTAGCGAACTCAATACCTTATGCTATTACCATCATCTCTGAACACATAACAGCAAAATTGGATAGAAGTGAATCTTGGAAGCCAGGATTTACAGCTACCCCACTACCCCGCCACGCGCGCTCCCGCCGCTAATGCAAGGTCCCGTGGCGCGCCAGCCGTCAACAATCAATTAATTGTCGCGCTTCTCGTTCCTCTCTCACCACAACCGCAACCACAACACCAACAACATGGCCACACCTGGCCGCACCACGCGCTCTCGGTCTCGCCAGACCACACCACAGCCTCTCCCGGCTGTGGATGTGCGTTCTTCACGTGCGTACGGCTCTCGCGGGAGAGCCCAGCTCAACAATCAACTTGCCGGCGAGGGCATGACCCTCGCCGAGGGCTTCACCACTGCTCGCGCCGGTGTCGTGACCGTCCCGGAGGAACCCGAGGACGACGACGAAGAGCTGCGCTCGCAGCAACCAATGTCCCGCCAGGGGACGTACGTGGGCACTGACGCCCAGTACGAGAGCCCTGCGCACTCTCAGAGGCACGACAGCATGCCTCTGCCATCCCCTCGCCGTACCGCGCCGCACGCCAACGACAACGCCCCTGGAAACCCCTGGGCTCTCTCTGTCTTGCTCTTTGCCGTCCCGCGCTACCTCTGGCGCAACCTCTGGGCTGTTCTCCTCGGTGCGCTCCTCCTGGGCACAATCGCCCACGTCAGGCTGCCCGGAGATGCTGCAGCACGCCGTGACGAGTTCTTCCGCGGCCTGAAGATCGCAGTCGGCGTCCCTGGGTACGACCAGCCGCCCTCTCACCTCGAGCGTCTCTGGATGTACGTCCGGTACAAGTCTTTCGAGCTCGACGAAATCAAGAACATGCCGCCGGTCAAGGAACCTCTCATTCAATCAATGATCAATGTCCGATTCCGTACTCTACTCGAAGAGCTCCAAGGCAATGCAACTGGACTCGAAGGCAACCATACTGCCCTAGCTGAGAGAGTTTCGACCATGGAGGAGTTCCTACCGCCCAGAATGGTTGTCGATGTCATTAACGGCAAGATGATCATCAGTGACGACTTCTGGCATGCTCTAAACGGCAAGATGAGCGGCAGTTCCGATTTTTTCGATGCATTCGTTGCAGCCAACGAGCAGTCTGCCAGCAAGCTTGCTAGGGCTGCTTTTGACGTCAACCTGGAAGAGGCCCTGAGGAGCAAGCGTGTTCTTGACCGCGATGCTCTGATGGAAGCACTGACCCAGAACGGCATAGAGCTTGAAAAGCGCATGTCTTCTATGATTCAGGCCGGTACTGCTGAAGCGGTCAGCGCTGCTCGCGAGATCGCCGCTCAAGTGGCAAGAGAAATTGCCGAAAATACACCATCCGACCTGCGGGCTCAACTCAGCGTCCTTGCCAAGTCGAACATGCTCCAAAATACCTACGACGCAATGCACTCGATCAACTGGTTTTCCCCGAAGATGGGCGCCATCGTCGTCCCACGCCACACCTCTCCGACCGCTAAAAGGCCCTCCGAGGTAGAAAATCGTGGATGGTTTGCCAGATCACTGAAACGTGTCGCACCTCCACCCGTCGCGGCATTGATGCCATGGGAAGAGACCGGCGACTGCTGGTGCGCTTCGAAAACTGAAAACATGGGCAAATTACAGTTGGCGGTCCTCACCGAGCACAAGATCATGCCAGAGCAGTTGATCATCGAGCACATCCCACAGAATGCAGAGCTGGACAGAGGCTGTACTCCACAGTCTTGGCAGCTGTGGGCTGAGATGTACGACAAGGAAGAAGCCGAGGAATTGAAAGACAAGATCCGCAGATTTTACTCGCACTACGATGGTTGCAGCCAGGAAGACTCGCCACCAAGCGAAAGCTCGATCTGCATCGCCGAGGGTACTTATGATCGCAGAAAGGAGAATTGGGTGCAATCCTTCAGGATGCTCTTCTGGACTCATCACTCGGAGGCGAGAGTGGAGACTGGCAAATTCTACTTCCGCGTGCTCTCGAATTATGGCTCTTCTCAAACCTGCCTCTACCGAGTCCGCTTGACTGCATACGACATCCATCTGGCCGCCGACCTGACGGAGAGTCTGTCGGAGAACCGCCCGGAGAAAGGGTTCGTTTTGGGAAGTGGATCTTGAAGTTATGAATTTGTTCTTTTGGCGTTGGGCGCGAAGCCCTTGGAATGGACATGGACTGTCCTTGGATGATACCCCTGCATAAGCGAGCGAGAATTCGGGTTTTATGGCATTGCATGGTTTGAAGAAAAGTCGAAGCGACATACCGAGTTGGGATACCCACCTCATATGAGCGAAACACGATGTCACAGTCTTTTTGGCTGACTGACGGTAATTCAATGCGATGGCGGTTCAAACTCAAGGCCTCCATTAGCATGGCTTTGATGGATTAATTACGCCTTCAAAGAATTAAAGATCATTCTGAACCAGACAGTAACGCACCTCACATCCCAATGCTTTTCATTTTCGTGTAAACGTCTATCATATATACCAGTAGACCCTCCATAACATCCATCTAAACTCACAAGGCATGAGCTTACTTCGCAGCACCGTTGGCTTGCACGGGAGCAACGCCAGCCTTGCCATCCTTGTAGTCCTGGAAGCCCTGCTTCGCTGCGTCGTGGACGGTGCGCTCGCCGGCGACGATCTGCTTGACGATGGCGAGAATGCTGCTCCAGTCCTCGAAGACGGTGAAAGGCACGTTCTCGCGCGCGCAGTAGGTGATGAGGTCTGTTGGAAGTCAGTGAAGTGTAACATAGAACGCCATGGAATCGGTCTGCTCACCGTGGCCCTTCTTGGCGAAGAGGAGATCGGTCTCGCGCGCGGCAGAAAGGTCAGAGACACCGTCGCCAGCATAGAAGAGAGTCGGGCGCTTGTCGGCGGGGAGCTGGGCGTAGGGGCGGAGGGTGAGGGACTTGTCGTGGCCGAAGCCGCTGTGGAAAGAAACGTCAGAGAAAAGGGCTCGTAGACCTGTGAATGGTGAGCCGACTCACCTGTCGTCGTGGTACTGGATCTGCCAGCCGCCCTCCTGGTCGATGGTCTTGTCGCCACGGGGCACGGCCTCGTTGCAGATGATGTCGATCTTGTCGCAGTCGGGGCCGACGAGCTTCTGCAAAATGCCACGGATGACGGGAGTCATGCCGGAGGAGACGACGACAGTGGGGATGTTGTTCGCAAGCGCCCACTGGAAGTACTCGTTGAAGTGCGGGTCGAGGGTGATGTTCTCGACGAGGTAGTCGACACACTCTGGGAAGGGGCGGGTGATGGAGTCCATCATCTCGCGGAATGAATCCCTGAACAAGATTGTGTTAATACCCCTTGTGCATGGAGCATTCTGGTTGAAGAGCTTATAATTTACCTGAAGGTCTTCCTGCCTTCGAGGACATCCTTGTTGCCCTTCTTGCGCAACTCGGCACCGAAACCAATGTTGTCAGTCTGTCCTAGTTAGTCAATTTGATTACTGTGATTATAACATGTCAGAATGCACGCAAACTCACCATGAAATCATTGCTATCCTTCAATGTGATGGTACCATCGAAATCGGTGAAGAAGATGAACTTGGGGTCCTTGAAGGGGAATCTGAGCGCCTTGAGGTCGATGGTGGCCATTGTGAATAACTTGAGAGAAATATAGGTGTGTGATGTGTATGTCCTTTTGGTGTAGAAATAATATGTCTATTCTCACAAAAAAAGACGAAAAGGAGATGTCTCTGTGACTGTATACCACACTTCAGGCCCCACGTGGCGTGGCGGCGGGACCAAAAAGTTGTGAACCCTCGCTCCTCGCTCCTCGGGCGTGAGGCTCTGCTCGCTGACGTCTGTCTCAACTCTCAACGGACCTCCGATCATGCAGGGACAGGAACATCTTGGCGTGCCTTAGGTTTGTCTCCGCAAGTCGCTCGTCGTTCGGCTGGAGCTCGAGCTTCTGCTGGCTGGCTGTTGGCTTGTCTCTGCTTCTAGTTAAGCCGAGGGCGTTCGCTTTCATCTGTTCATTTGTCTGTACTTGCATTTTGTCTCTTTTTCGCTTCCCTTGCACTGTCTGTAGCATGAACCCGGTGGCGCGGTATAGCGCGCTCCTGGCGAAGAATGTACAGAAGCCGCTCTTCACAGCGCTGATTGGGGCGCCGACAAGTACTGCTGTAAGAAGAGCTGGATCATGTCAATCGAGGTTCAAGAAGAACCAGCCGAGCAGAAGATCGTATGCACAATGGGTGCTCTATCAAGGCGTGCCGGGGAGGACGTTTTCGACATCTGCTAGGCAATGGGACGCTGGCCACAAAGATGCGAAAGAACAGCCTTCGTCGACTGAGACCATTCACCTCCAACCACCACCAAGCGAGGAGAAGCCAATACTTCCAGAACAGGCTCAGCCTGTATTGCAGCAAACTCAGTCCGAACAAGCCGAGCCCATCGTACAACAAACTCAGCCAGAGCAAAATGCGACGCCTACTCCTACAGCACCCGCAAGCGAACCTACAGGTGAACCTCAAAGCAAAACTCTCCCGCGCCACGATGCCGCCGACCAACCACTCTCAACTCCAGCATCCCGCTCTGAATCACTCCCCTCAGCCTTTGCCCACCGCCGAACAGAGATCTCCCGCCGTATGTCTCACATGATGGACAACCTCCTCACCAAAGCCACAGCGGCCTCCCAGCAAATCAACACCTACACCGGCACCGACTTCAGCGGCATCGAAGCGCTGCGGACGGAGATCGTGGCTCAGGAAAAGCAGGTCAAATTGAGGCACGCGGCAGTGAACACGCAAAAGGACAGACACATGGAAGCACACGTCAAGCAAGCGAGCAGTCAGAAGGAAATCGTCAGTCTGCTTGAGAGAAAGAGCAGTTGGTCACCTAGCGATCTTGAACGGTACATGACGCTTGTGCGCTCGGAGCATCTGGACGAGCAGGCTGTGCAGAAAGCCAAAGAGGACTTGGCAGAAGCGGAGCGAGACCTCGAAGATGGACGGGCGATGCTGGAGAAGCTGGAGCGCAAGCAATACCACGAAGAACAAATCTGGAGCGACACGATCCGCAGAAACAGTACTTGGGTGACCATTGGTCTTATGGGAGTGAACATCTTCTTGCTGTTGGCGCAAATTATCTTCTTCGAGCCTTACCGCAGGAGAAAGATCGTGAGAGAGATGAAGGCGGCTTTGGATGAAAGAAGCATTGTTGGCCCAGGCCTTTTCCAGGCTACTGCTGCGCCTGACGTCGTAGCACAGACTGAGGTTGTGGAACAGTCCAAGGAGTTGCCTGCTGAGGTGATCGAGACCGAAGCAAAGGTCGAGCCAGCGGTCTTGGTTGGTGAGCCGGCGGACATGAAAATGCCAGTGGAAGCAGCGCCAGAGGCTGTCGAGCAGACGCCCGTCATCGCCGACGAAGCCGTACTGAACGGCAACGTCATACCCAGCGAGGTTACCACGAAGTCAATCTGGAAGCAGCTCGAGCAAGCCAAATCATGGGAACAACGGCTTGAGATCTCGAAGGCAGCCGTCCTCGACCTGTTCAGCGATCGCGACGTCCAGCTCAAGCAAGTCGACGTGACGACGATTGCACTGCAAAGCGCTGCGAGCGGCATCGCCACCGTGGGCCTGCTGTTCCTCCTTTTACGACCCAACTAAATGTAGCCATATTAAAAATTACCTGTAGAAATAACATCGCGCCAGCCTCACACGAGAGCGCGCAAAACTTCCTATTCATTGAAACTCGCCAAACTCGCCATCGTCAAAGCCAAGCTCCGCCGCAGACTTCCCGTTCGTGACATTGGCCGAAGGCTGCGAGAAACCAGACGAAGCAGCGGGAGGTGGCGGCGCAATAGAGAACAGCGCCTGTCCATCGTCCCGCTCAGCCTTCTTCTCCCCATCGCCGCCTTCCCTCCGTCCCTTCCCGCCAACTTGGATGTGGATCTTCTCGCCCTCTTTCAAGCTGAAATCCCTCAGCACATCACTCGTCTCAGCCTTGGGCTTCTCCCACCCAAGCATCTTGCGCGCCTCCCTCAGCGCAATGCCAAAATCGAAAGCGTCGCTGCGGTCCTCAAAGCCCAAGCCCAGCGTAGCCTTCATGCCTCCCTCTCCCACAACCCTCACGGCAAAGAAGCGTGAGGAGTCGAGCGCCGACTGCACAACGGCTTCGGAGGTGTACGGGCTCGCGGCGAAGAGTTCGCCTGTCTTGGGGTCTTCGAGGTTGATAGTGACGGAGAGCGAGTCGCGGCCGGAGGCTGTCGTGGAAGGCGTTGAGGTCTCGAAGATGCGCATGCGGGCTGTGAAGATTTGCTGGGCTGTCGGTTTGGGTGGTGCTGTCCAGGGACCGGCGTTGAAGCCGCGGGTGGAGGTAAGAGGTGGGATTGCGTAGATGTGGACGGAGGGGGTGGTGAAGAGGAGGCGTTGCATTGGTTCGGCCATTGTGTGGGTGGTTTTCGTGTGGGATGTTCAGGTGGTATAAGTTTTTGCTCAAGCTTATGTATTATTGTTCACTGGTGTCCAGATTTGGAAGGCGCAGGTTGTAAGTGAATGCATGTATTATGATACCTCAATGATAGCGAGGGGGGAATACGATGCTTTTAGTCTCAAAGCTCAAGCCACCTGCAGGAAGCAAGCAAGATCGGGGACCCTCATTTGAAAGATCGTCAGAACGCCCCGCAGCGAATGATTTTGGTCCTCTCTCAGAAATTGTTATCAGATCCTCGCAAGGTGATTCAGGCCCGCTACTGCACCACCACATCGAAAGATCTCAACACCTCACGCTCACTGGCACATACAAACACACCTACAAAATCAGCTAAAATGTCCATTTTCGACACCCCCGTCCCCACCGACCCTACGGTCCTCGCCCTCCGCAACGTCGTCACATCCGAGTCCTCTCCTCTGGCCGCTCGTTTCCGCGCCCTCTTCTCGCTGAAGCACCTCGCCGCCCTTTCGCCGCCCACAGACCAGTCTATTCCTGCCATTGAAGCAATCGCCGCAGCCCTCGTGTCACCTTCCGCGCTCTTGAAGCACGAGCTCGCATACTGCCTGGGCCAGAGTGGCAAGCCTGAGGCTGTGCGCTACCTGGAGGCATGTGTTGAGGATCGTGCTGAGGATGACATGTGCAGACACGAGGCGGCCGAGGCCCTTGGTGCGCTTGGCTTTGATGGCAGTTTGGGTCTGTTGAAGGCTAGGAGGGACGACAAGGAGGAGGTGCAGGTTGTGAGGGAGACGGCTGAGTTGGCTGTTGAGAGGATTGAGTGGGCTGCTAGCGATGCCGGCAAGGCGGAGAAGCTGAGAGCAAGGTATGTGATCTATGAACTGGGTTGGAAAGGAATACATGGCAGAGCTGACTTGCATGATAGTGATTTCGCATCCGTCGACCCTGCACCACCTCTTGCACAGACCGCAGAGGCACCCTCCATCCCAGAGTTCGAGAAGACTCTCCTCGACACATCTCTCCCACTTTTCCAACGCTACAGAGCAATGTTCGCCCTTCGCGACCTTGCTTCGCCTCCCGACCTTCCCACCGCCGTCCCTGCCGTGCACGCTCTCGCCCGTGGCATGTACGACCCATCTGCTCTGTTCCGTCACGAGATCGCATTCGTCTTTGGCCAACTATGCCACCCTGCATCCGTCCCCAGCCTGATCGAGACCCTCAGCAACACCAAGGAAGAGAGCATGGTGCGCCACGAAGCCGCCGAGGCGCTAGGCAGCTTGGGCGAAGAAGAGGGTGTCGAGGATGTGCTCAAGAAGTTCCTTAACGATCCCGAGCAGGTTGTCAAGGACAGCATTGTCGTCGCGCTAGACATGGCCGAGTTCGAGCGCAATGGCGAGCTGCAGTATGCCAGCATCCCGGTTACCGAGACAGCTGCTGCGGCCGCGTAAAATGGATCCCGCAAGCTGCATGATCAGGAAAAAAGGCGTTGGTTGGCGTTTTCGGGTCGCAGCGCAAGCGCGAAGCAGAGTGTTTCATCAATTCATGACATTAGATCTCAATAAACAAAAAATCTTAAAGATCCTCCCAAGCAGCATAAATAGTCGCAATCTCTTCCGCTCAGTTGTTCTCGTTCCACTTGTGCGAGCACTTGGGGCACGTGTAGAAAACTGTGCTACCTTCGTCGGCGGATCGCAGTTGCTGGGTGTAGTAGCGTGTCTGAGGGTTGCCGCACTTTTCACATGGGTGGTCGATGATGGCGTCGGTCTGGATCTCGCCCTCGTCGTATTCTTGCACGTCGGAGCGTAGGCGCGTGCGGAGGGATGAAGGGAAGGCGGTGGGCTTGGAGGCTGTGGAGATGGTCTTGCTGGAGGTGTCTGTGGAGTATCCATTAGTGTTTGGTCCAGCCGATTCGGTGAATTTTTGTCTATTTTTTGTCTATACACACCCTTGTTTTGCGCGCCGCAGACTTCGCAGGTCAGGTAAGTTTTACGGCTGGTGTTGGTTTCCAAGAGGTTGCCGCAGTCGGTGCAGAAGACGAGAGATCCAATGGCGGCCATATTTGCGATACGAGTCTGATCACGTGCAAGTTATTGGTTTGAGAATAAGCTGGCTTGTGATATTTGCTTTGCGAAGTCGAGGCTCTGCTTTGGCTGCTGCTGCTTCACCTGGAAAAATGGCAGCTTCACTTTGCGCGCAGAGCCTCCAAACGGCGGCAGACTTCTGGGGAAGGCAGGCGGCGGGCCGAGCCTAGGCAGCAGCGACGATCGCCGACGCGCCCGACGAGACGAATGTGAAAGTGAAAGTGATGGCGGACGCGGAGATCAAACGCTCGACAACATCGACAAACGCCGTGCTGGCCACCACTCGGCTGCCTGCACCCACGCGAATATGCCACACGTACACTAGCCGTCTGTCGCTGGAGCAATCATACCGCCGCACCTAATAAATATCGCCAATACCGCTGCCGAGCCCGCGCCGCCATCAAACGCCGTAGTCGATCCGCTCCATCGAATGCGCCGGACAATGCTGTATGCGACACACATTCATTGAGGGACTGTCAAAGACGATCGGGCGAGGAGACGGGACGCCGCTGCGACCATGCAGCATTCACACCACGCCAACGGGCATGTGCCTCCCACAAATGGCACTTCGTCACAAGCAAGTCTCCAAGGCGATCACGGATGGCTGCGAACGCCCACAGTAGCAGAGGCTTTGCCCTTCACTCCTTTCAGCTCCATTGTACCATTCAATCCCGGTAAGACATTATGCGCTCCCTGACACGTGCTGCTGAACAATCACATGCTAGCCTGTTGCGACCAAACGAATCTGGCTGACACCTCGTGCAGAAGTTATTCCACCACCACGTGCAACGCCTTTTTACAACGCCAACTACGGTCTCGGAGACCATCAAAATTCACGCCGTGTCTTGGAGAGACTGAGTGCCGGAGCCACAAGTGCAGAAGACGCTTCCAAGCGCTGTCAGCAAACGATAAGAGATGTGCGCAAGCTACTCGATGCGGAGAGCCTGACAAGATACCACTTCAAGAAGCCACGCCATATACAATCAAGCAACTCCGCGAACGGTCACGCCCAACTCCCATCGCCCGCGCTGAGTCCGTTCGCAAAGATGGTTTTGGAGACGACGGATGTTTCATACCGCTACCTTACTCCGGAGTCACCAGGAACGCAGCCCGCTTTGTCAGTGAATGGCAAGAAGTCGAGCAAACCCATTGCACAAAAAGAAGTGTCAACGCCGCAATCCACAGTCAAAGCAGTAATCACTCAGCAACATGATTTGCAGCCTCCTCCTGCTGCCTCGCAGAAAGAATACAACGTCCAACCATCGAGCCAAGTCCTTCAAGCCGTGGTACCGCGAGCTCTGTCGGCCTCCGAACTCGCTGGCGTACAATACATTCCCCACAACAGTGTACAAACTTCAGGAAGGCCCCACGGCGTGGCCGGCAATGGAGCTCGAACTGTCAGCATTGATCAGCGTCAGAAAGGTGACGCTGCGGTCGTGACTCTGCAAAGTCTCCTCCACGAGATATTCTCAGCAGATGATGTCTTCGATGCAGACGCCTCGCACCACTCGCGATATCTGACGGCGATTGATACCGACGATGGTCGTGTGTCCATGCTTCAACCCACTGCGCAAGCGACGCTCGACGAAGCTATTGTTGCAGTCGAGAAATGCACGCGTCTCGACGGCATCCCTGTTGAAGACGTGACAAGGATCCAAAAGTTGAACGAGAGAGCAGTGTCATCTGCCAGCAACTTACAGCTGGGCATTGGCAGCGACTGGTCTCCCGACGATGAACAATTCTGGCTTCACAAAGTGGAGCAAGCTTCCTTCGGACTCCTTGCAGCGCGAACCATGCTCCGTGTTATGAACACAGGCCGTCAGGAGAAGGAGCTGCAATCTGAAGATCATGTGCGCATTGTCTTGGATTTGCTCAAGACAGTCATTGACACTGCCATCGTCCCGATCGTTGAAGAACGTTCTTTCCTCGGCGAAAAGGTTCGAGGTGGCGACAGATCACAACAGAATCCAAAATTCGTCTTTGCCACCAATCACCGTACATCATTGAAACCTCTCCTGGGAGGCGTTAACAAGTCTTTTCGACTTCTCGCCAAATTCTTGTCGCGCGTGGATGTTGACGAAAGCGCAATCTCTAGCATCGTCTACATGTGCAAGACTCTCATCTTCGCTGAGAACGCTGCTACAGACAAAGAGTCGGTCTTTGGGACTCAACCGTTCGAATTGACCCGCAAGTACGCTATGGACGTTCTTGGGAGGATCTTCACGAGATATCCTGATCAACGGCGATTTGTCATCGATGAGGTACTGACCTCGCTTGAGAAGCTTCCTGCTACCAAGCAGAGTGCCAGGCAATACCGCACGCAGGATAACAAGTCAATCCAGCTCGTTTCTGCGCTCCTGATGCGTTTTGTACAGACGAGCGCTATGCAGGACAGTACTGCGCTGCTCCTGCAGAGCAAAGCCGAAGCAGGCGAGGAGGAAGACGCAGAGGGCTCTGATGAGGACATGTCAGATGCAGAGTCTGACGAGGAGAGCAATCGGCGGTTGTCCGCCTCCAATAATCGCGGCACGTCGAAGGATCTTGCAGCAGTGATTGTACCTTTGCGTGACGCAGCTCTCGGCAACGCACGCTACATAGTGGGCGTTCTTATTGCACGGGCGTCCAAAACGGCCAAGAACTCTGACGAGCCTTACCGCAAGTTGATGGACATCTTCACGGAAGATTTCTTGGCCGTACTGGGAACAAGCGATTGGCCAGCCGCCGAACTTCTGCTGCGATCGATGTTGATAAGGATCATAACCCTTGCTGAGGATCCAAAGCAGCCAGTGCCTGCCAGAAACCTGGGTTTCGAGCTGATGGGCACTATGGGCTCCAGCATCTTGGCCTTACAGCTCCAAGCTCGTAGTGCGTGCAGAAACGTTGACGTCGACGAATCGCCTCTTGTCAATGCTATGGTCGCAAGTTTCAAGAATGCAGAGGCGAATAACAAAGATGTCGACACACATAATCTGCTTGGCTTCAACGGCCCGTATCGATTTGTACTGGAGTATCTGAGAGCGCGGGACAATAACAATGACGCGCAGCTACAGACAGCCAAGGGCTTCTTGCTCGTACAGTGGGCAGATGAGCTCTGCAGCGCTCGTGCTGCATCCGTTGATTCAGACAACAGTGATATTGCAGACCAGTCAAGAGATCTCAAAGACAAGCTCCACAACATGATCGTTGATCCGCAGTGGCTGGAGGAGAACTATGAGTTCCAGACGCCATCCACAGCAACAGGCAAATTCGCTTCGCTGATCGTTACGACCAACCTTGCATTCTGCAAAGGCTTCCCACGTCTGTTCAGCGCTTTGGTCAACGCACTTACGGATGACCATACTCAAGTCAAGAGCCGTGCCATTAGAAGTATCCTCACCGTTGTGGAGAGAGATCCTGATGCTCTCGCAAGGAACATTCCGCTACTTAGCAAGATCGTGGCGAGCATGGAAGACAAATCGTCCCTGGTACGCGATGCTGCTTTGGGTCTCATTCAAAGATTCCTCACTCTCCGACCGGAGTTGGCGGGCCGCGTACAGCATTTCATCCAAAAACGCACAGCAGATCAGACGCCTGGCATTCGCAAGAAGGCATACAAGGTACTGAAAGACCTCTACCTGGCGAACGATGGCCCTGTCAAGTCAAGCCTGCAGGTTGATTCACAACTCGGTGTTCGTGCAGGTGTGGCGAATACCCTCATTGAGGGCATGGAAGACGCCGAAGACAGCGTCCTTGAGCTTGTTCGCACAATCCTGGAAGAGCTGTGGTTCTCGCCTTTTCATGCACTTTCTTTGCAAGGCGACAACGCTGTTCAAACAAAGCTGAAGTACCGCTTGCAAGCGCAGTTACTGACTCGTTGTGTTTCGCACGGCAAAGCGGGAGGTAAAGAAGTGCAAGTTTGCGCGCGTATGGAGTCTCTCGTCCGCGACGTTCTGACAAAGTCCAAGTCTGCGCCTGACAATGAGCGCGTGTGCAAGATGATTATCGAAGTTCTGTTCGATGGCATTATTGATCCGGCAGACATCCCTGGGTCGCCGTCACCCGATCTCATCCTCATGACTCTCGCAATATTCGCCAAAGCATGCCCGTCGCTCATGGATGCGGCTCAACTCGAGCGCCTGGAGCCTTACACCAACAATTTAAGCCAACATGACGATCTTGACGTCTACCGCTCGGTCTTGACTATCCTGCGGCACGCTATGCCTCACGTGAGGAACCTCAGTCAGGACGTTCTGAGACAGCTCCAAAACTCTCTGATGAAGAGCGTCACCGGAATGCCACGACCTGAGCTACCTGCAGTAGCGGCCTGTCTGTGGACGATCACGAGCGAGCTTGGAAACTTGGAGCGCATGTCGAACTTGATGGTATCTGCTCTCGGAAACCTTCGGACGATGGGTCGCAAGGATCTCACTGCCGACCCTGCAATTGCCAAGCGTGTTGTGAGACTGATGGGTATCGTTGGCCAGTTCGGTAACGTCTGCGACCTCGAGTCGCAGCTTGCCACCTTCCGAGATAAGCTTCCTGAGGCGAAGTCGAAAAGCGTTGCTGGGCTGGCTATCGAAGTCATATATCCATTTACCACCCCTCAGCAACCGCTCAATGTGAGAGAGGCCGCCATGGATGCTATTTGCTCCATCGCTCAACGCTGGCCAAAGATGTTCTTGCGCAAGGACGTTGGGGTTGCCTTCAATAAGATCCTGCAAGAGAAGGTTCACTCACTTGAAGAGATCTTTGTGTCCGGTCTCGAGGGATTCTTCGCCTCGCTGACCATGCCGACTGAGTCTCAGCAAGAGGAGGCGGCTGCGCCAGTCACCGGCAGAGAGCGCTTGGCGAAGACTTACATTGCCACAGAGCAAGATGGTGCTTCGTCTGAGCTGGCGCAGAAATTCCTTAAAGATATCATCCGCATTGCAGAGTCTTCGGCCGACAACTTAGCTCTTACGGCGACCAAACTGATTGCTAGTATTCTTCAGCAAGGTCTGCCTCATCCGAAGGAATGCGGTCCGACTCTGGTTGCGCTCGAGACATCTCCAAACGCCATGATCGCTCAAGTGGCTTGGAAAGAACATCGTGCGATGCACCAGAAGCACGAAACCACCATCGAAAAAGAATATGTGCGATCGATTCAGAGGTCTCTCACATACCAGCAGAATGTGGTTGGGGATACGACGGGATTCACGGGCTCTTCTCCCCCGAAACCCAAGCTGCACTACTTCTGGGATGTGCTTAAGGCTGGCAAACTCAAGGTCAGACAAAAGTTCTTGGCCAACATTGTGCAAAAGTTGGAGTTTGAGCCAGCAAGATTGGACATCCGCACCAACAATCTTCCCGAGCTGATGCTCGCGCGATACGTCTGCGAGAACCTAGCTTTCCTCGAGTACGACCGGACCGACGACCTGTTAAAGGTATTGTTTGCGCTAGAGAAGATGTTTGCTAGCGTGGGCACCCCTGTAGCTCAATCGATTGAGAGCGAGATCCTCAAACTCAACATCCCGTCTACGGTGGCACCTGATCCCATGGCTATCGGGACCATGCTTGGAGAGACTGCAGATGCTCCTGTTGACCCAACTCGACTCAAAGCTCTGGCGCTATCTTCGCAGATCTTGCTCATCGTCTCCGAAACACGTTCTTACATCCTCCGCCTCTGGCTCCTTCAGAAGGTCGCCCGCAACGTCAAAGCAGCTGTCAAGGAAAACAGCAAAGCACCGTCTCGTGCCACCAACGTTCAGGCTCTCACAGATGCCTATATCAGATCCATCGCTACACTCATGCAGCCTGCTGTCACAACGGAGGAGCAGCGCACTCGCTGCGAGCAATTCGTCGAAGCCATGAATATCGACAGTGAGGCCAAGATTCCGTCAGATGACGAGGATGATATTGCATTTGGTGGAGCAGATGCTAGTGGTAGTGAGGGCAGGAGTGCTACACCGCCTGGTGGGAAGAGGAAGAGGAAGTCGAGTGGAAGCATGCAGACCACGCCGAGGAAGAGAGGCAGGCCACGCAAGTCCAGTGTCTCGAAAAATGGGGACGATGACGATGAGGGGGAATGGATGTGATGGTCTACTTCTGGAGGGCTTCATTGTGCTCTTCATTATCTTTAGCGATGGCGCTGTTAATTGCTTCTGAAAGAGTAAACGTAAGGCCGAATGGCTGTATTGCTTGGTCGTTGCTGTGGCTGATGGCCGCGAGTACTGCAAATGTACAACACAACAAGTTGCGTTCAAGCGCGAGTAACATAACGAATTGCACCTTATCATTGTACAACCCCTTCTCCATCGTGGTGCCTCGTGTTATACTCCTTGTTCTATACTTGATCTTGAGACTATTCGTGCGCACGGGCCACTAGAACTTCCTGAACCTCGACCTTCAAGACTCCCGAACCTGTACCAATTACGCCCGCCTACTCCCCACCCTCACAACACCCGCAACAATGGCCTCCAAACTCTTCGCCTCCTTCCTGCGCCTCCCTGCGACAACCCGCACCCTCTTCGCCACACCTACCGCCCTCCCTACCACCGCCATCCTCGCCCGCCGCTCCTTCACCACCACACCCGCCTTCAATGCAACCTACAACCAAGTCCTGCGCGGTTGCAGAACCGAGCAGCGCGCGCGCAAGCCTACATCGCCCGCGCTCGTCGACCGGCCGGAGATGAAGGGCGTGTGTTTGCGCGTGGGCACCACGAAGCCCAAGAAGCCCAACTCGGGCGAGAGGAAGGTCGCGAGGGTGAGGTTGAGCAGCGGGAAGGTCATTACGGCGTATATTCCTGGTGAAGGTATGTGTTATTTGGTCTTGTGATGGGGCCAGAGGGATATGGGGGAGGGAGAGAGAGAGTAAGATGTGCTGACTTTGGGTTTTTTTGCGATTTAGGACACAATGTGCAGCAGCATTCGGTTGTACTGGTGCGTGGAGGCAGAAGTCAGGATTGTCCTGGTGTTAAGTACCATTTGGTCAGAGGCGCTTTTGATTTGGTGAGTACATTTCAGTGGGAGGAGGATCTCAAGTCGTCGAGTGACTGCTAATGGGGATTGTGTAGGGTGGTGTTGGCAACCGTGTCACGGCACGCTCAAAGTACGGCACGAAGAAGCCTAAGATTGACGCTTGAGGAGGTCCTGAGAGGCGAATACTGTAAGAGTCTGGGATGAAAGACCACAAAAGTGGCTTCGGGCGGCATGAGTGCCTACACTGCTGTACACTTGGGAGCCTCGACGAGTCAGTTCCCGCGGCGGAGCATAAAAGATATGTACGCCGGACAGATGTCTAGACCTGTTGCCCGAACAGACACAAGGTTGCTAGGCACGATCGAGGGCGGACATGCATTGATCTCCGGTGCTCGGAGGAAGAGAGATGTACCATACACATGTATTTATATACAACAACGACTGGTTTTGGATGAGATCAGTACTGGAATACCCACTTCATGCGGATCCACGTCCCTCGATCGATATTTGAGTTCCTCGAGGCCTTGGCCGATTATTGCTATGGTAAGAATCAAGCATTATTGTATTCTCAAACCTCATCGTACGAATTCCAAAAACACAGGTTCGAGATCGTCAACCTATCTCGACCTAACACATTAGGCTTGCGTTTCGTCGTGCAAGTGGCCAGCATCCATATGTTTATCATCATTAACCATTACTTTATGTCACCTCACGCGTTGGACCGCAACAGCAACTGCATTGATATCGAGCGCAGTACTATATATGACCGATGAGAGTTACAACAACCTTCATTACATTGCAAAATAGCGATGCAGCTGTTCAGAAATGGTTTCGATCTATATCACCTGCCAGATTTACAAGTCCAGCCTGTAGTGTTTGTCAGTGATGGCTGTAACAGACGGTGGTTATTGGCATCCTCGGCTCCCTGAGATTCTTGGATAAACATCCGCATACAGTGAGGATGTTCGTAGCAGATAGAAACAAGGATACAGGATCCTGCCTAGCCTGTACAAGAAAGACAATGATTTCGCTTTGCGCTGTCCGATTAGGAAGGGCCAGTGGAGCGCACCTTCCGAACATCGCGACAATCTTTTAACAACGACCATATATCGACCTATTGTTCTCAGTGCTTGTAGTGAGAGTTAAGGGTGGTCAAATGAAATGCAAAAGGAAAAGAAAAAGAAAAAGAATTGTAGCTGAGAATGGTTTCGATCCATTGCCCTCCGGGTTATGAGCCCGGCCTATGAGATGTGTTAGTGATAATTCGCAAGAGAGAAATTATTGGTGAATTCTTACGCGCTTCCGCTGCGCCACTCAGCTTGTGCAAGCTTGGTGCTGCTCGATGATCAAAGCGATGACAACAAAACATATATTGTTTTCATACAATGCCAGGCGATTAGCAAAGCTATGGCGCACATCGCGAGAAACTACCGAGTGACATCGCTAGTTTCGATGTCAGAAATTAATTACTATAGCAATAGCACCCCAATACCGACAACACGTCGATAAACTCGAGAACTTATGTTACGAAAAGACGGAGTCAATCATCGAGACATGGGGATCGAAAGATCGAGGCGCCGAGTATCAGGCTCGTCTCTCAAAATCTGGTATTTGTAACGCTGTACGCGTGTACTCAGGTTCATACGGTACACACTTCTAAGCCAGCTTCCCCGGCGCAAAAGGATGACCAGCGCTGAGGCCTCCGTCAACCGCCCAAGCTTGCCCGTTGACATAGCTTGCGCTATCGCTGCCCAAGAAGGCCGCCACGCGCGCGATCTCGTCAGCGATACCTCCTCTGGCCAAAGGGTTGAGTTGCCCGATCTTCCTCTCGGTGCCCCTCTTCCTTGCTGCTTCGTAGACGGCAGACGTCATGCCAGTCTCGATCAGCCCAGGACATACTGCATTGCATCGAATGCCAGTGCCGGTGAATTGGTATGCGGCGGTTTGCATGATGCTGATGACGGCTGCTTTGGAGGCTGAGTAGTCTGTTGTGCCGGCGTTGGATCGTAGGCCGGCGACTGAGGCGGTGGCGATGATACTGCCGCAAGGGTAGGGCTTGGAGTCAGATGTCTTGAGCATGCCGCGACCAGCATGCTTTGCTGCCAAGAAGACGCTATGAAGCATGTCAGCACGTGAAGAACCACGAATACCATACAAGTGGCAAGGGCTCACTTACCTCAGCGCGTTCGTGCGCATGGTCTTCATGAAGTTGTCCGCGCTGGCGTCCAGGATCCGCTCCCCGCCAGCTATGATGCCAGCGTTGGCGAAGAAGATGTCGAGGCGTCCATACTTCTCGAGAACGTCGTCTACGAGCTTCATCACGTCGGCTTCGTCGCCGGCATCAATCTTGCGAGCGTGCACTTTCACCCCGGGGTACAGACTCTCGATCTCTCGTGCATGAATGTCTAGCAAGTCGGTCCTGTAGTCACAGATGTAAACCGCGGTGGCACCGTTGCGAGCAAATTGGTGCGAAGTTGCTCGGCCAATGCCATTTGGTGAGTTTGCTCCTGTGACGATCACGACCTTGCCCTTGACGCTCCTTTGAGGCCGTTAGTATTTTAGATGCAACAAAAACTTGTACTCAGACAACCTACGCGCCGATGGTATCAGTTGCAATGGTAGGGATGTTTGGGACGCCTTCGAAAGACCCGAGATCGGCGGGGTTTCTGGGTTTTGCGAGCTGTTCGCTCAAGGCATTTACGCGTGCTTTGGAGTTGATAGACATGATTGATGAAGTATTATATTCCTATGGGAAGATGTAATCGATAATCGTCGGATGCATGTACGTTGACCACTTGGTCTCCACGACTGGACGTCTCTCAAGACCCGAGGATGATGTCGCTGGCCGTTTCTCCACTGTACCGAGGCAGGCACCTTTTGGGCTGAGCTGACACAAAACCCGATTGATGCCTCCAGGTACGCTGTATGTGACATGAATTGCACGTATACAGAGATGATTCTGATACAACCATCGCTGCTAGCTATCGCTTGTGATGTAGCTTGCACATACTGTGACGATGATAGTGGTTGGGTAAGCAGTGGTCCCTTGGTCTAGAGACACCGGATAAACAGCGAAACCCACTTGCACCAGGACCATCCGCACGACCTCATTAGAATAAATTAACCTCCGCAACAAAAAAGGATCGTCCCCAGCAGCAAGACGACATCACCGATCTGGAGACGGTGTGGTGTGTGGATACATGACACGGTCCTGCTGGAAAGATATATAGGACGCCTAGTGCCAGACTTCGCATAGTCCAGAGGTGGTTGGTGTGCCTGTGCATCGCGCAATAACAACAACAGCGTCATCGGCACGATAACTCTACGCATGGAATGGTCGATGCCTTTACTTCTTCCGATGCAGTAGTATGGCTGCCCTACGACACTCTCTACTAGCAGCAAGGTCTGGAACATAGATACTCTGTAGCGGTGGTTGGCTGTCAACCGACGAGTCATCTACCAAGCTATCGCTGCTGTACCTCATGTACTTTGCAAGTCACGAGTGGAAGCAAATTCGCACTCCTCCCAAAAGTGTATCGCTCGATGGTGGCTGGCAGTATACTTCTGTAGTGTCGATTCCATACCCCGGAAATTGCGGCATCCTCGCTTTCTGCACAGAGGCAGCCATGCCTCGTCGCAAGTCGTGTATCGTGTGCGCACTACGCAAGGTAGTCTTTATCAGCACTGCTCGATCTGCTTCCTAACTTACCGGTCCTTGGGATCGTCGCAGTCGTCGCAGCCACACTCGTCCCTCAAAAATTGGAAATATGGTATCGCGACGACGTCAGCCTTGCGCGGCTCCATCAATTATAGCAACAGTGGGCAGGCCGACCGAACCGATAGCAAAGTGTGTGTCTGCAGGTACAATACGGCAGCCAAGCAAGCACGACGCCACCAACTCAATAACACTGCTAGCATAATTAATATACTGCTATACTGTCATGTAGGCGCGGAGGCATTTGGGTCCGCATACGCGTCCGCGTCACCTGATGTGCCTCTGAGTCTTCACAGCATTAGAGGTTCCGCACTCCTGCGCTGGCTTCAAAGTCATTTCGGGTCCAGTACCACAGTTCGTGTCCACCGCATATTGGCAGAGCCGAATGCGGACATCAGGAACAGTCCACTAAGACACCGCCCGGACGAGGCCCGGCTGGCAACATGTGCGCTGCAAGGGCGGCACAAGACGGACAGCGACGATCTCACACTAGGCAGCCCGAAAAAATTCCTCCGCATGTTCTTATGCAGGCCTGGAACACTCGTCCCCCTTCGTTCCGTAGACGTTCCACCGTTCCATTTCCATCCGCGGCTCTCGAGCGGTCATCGCCCACAGCGACATCCGGTGTGCCACGCAGAGCCAACCACGTGTGCAGCACCGCTTACACAGCCACCCGCGATCCTGCCGCCTGGGTGGTGTTGCGAGATGTTGGCGATGCCAGGACAAGCCTGTAGTGGTGGTCAAGAACGCACGTCGGCATGCGCGTCGAAATATACCCGTCGATCGCCGCAATAATGCGACAGCTCGCTCGAGGAAAGCCCGCAAGTCGAGCCGAACAAAAAGCGGCCATCGGGGCGCTCGCTTCATAGGTTAGACTCCACGCGGCGCCGGACCCTGTGGGTTTCCTGCCTCTGACGTGGTGAGGGTTTGCACGAACGAATGAAGGGTTTGTGTACATGACCCTCTCTGCTCGCCCGCCTGCCTACTTGCGTGTCGCTGCAGCGATCGTCCATATCATCTACCTCTGCCGTCCCGTGTGTCGTTGGAACGTGTTTCATCTCCTTCCTCCGCCATTCGTCCCCTGTCTCGCCCTGTCAAGCAGTCAAAAAGAAATATCATCGTTCAGCTCGATCGATCGATTGCTTCAACCCTGTACACCCACCCGCCATACCACAAGCCGAGCACGAGACCAAATAAATAGCGACCATCATCACGACCATGGCCGGCTCCAAATTTGTCGAGATCCTCGACACCACTCCGGCACCTTTCTCTCAAGCCAATGTCGACCTGCAAGCAACGATAGATGAATCGCGCCGCCGCTCCGCCTCGTCCGGCAGCATTTCTAGCTCAAACGAAAGCGTCCAATCGCCGACCTCGCCAACTTCGCCAACAACAACTGCGCAGCCGATGAAGATGCGCCTACGAGCCCTCTCACTGCGCAGGCCCAAGAAGACGTGAGCTGCTTTCCGGGATTGATTTTCAAATTTTGAGAACGACGCCTAGTTACGCTGGTTGCTTCATGCATTTACGATCACGAGTTTTCACGATGTAAACGACACGAATCAACGAGCAAGCACGACACCCCTTGGAAGGACCTTGAGTCTGACATGCGAGCATGTTATTGACGCGGTCGTTGCGAGTCGTTGTCAGAGGCAGTTGCCTGAGAGCTACTCCTTCCAATTATCTTGGATCAAGACTCAAATCTTTGCACTTGTGGGTGACATATCCACGGAGCCGCATCACCGCTTCGAGCTGGCACGTGGTAGGGGAGAGACTTCATCAGGGCCTCGGAAAGCACTGGAGTCGAGGACAGGTATGCTCATTGCAATCTTGCTTGGGGTGGAAAGTGGCGAGGGCGTGGCAAAAGTGTGCTGCGAAGTCGCTTCTTGGGAGAAGCGATTCCTCGCACATACGGAGGGACGTTGGGGCGGTCAGACTGTGCTATGCGTTCCGCATCATCATCAACGTCATTTTTGCTCTAAAGTATGGTCATCAAGCATGAGAATAGCTCTCTGACAGCCTTCACCCACCATCTACACTTCCTCACCGCAACTTTTACAAGGAAAACTTGGCTTTAGCGGCCCGATTATCCACAAATGTCAAAGCGCTATAGGACTCAAGTATATTGGTAGGTCCAACATCAAGCACTTGCTTCGAAATACGATGGCACGGTACATGTCTGCACTGGCATTCAATAGTCAACCCTCGTGCTTTGCCACAGCCAAGATCGTCGAAGTTATGAGAACCAAGGCTGCGCATGCAGCCAAGCGGCATCTGATATCTCATCTCCCACGTACCATGTTCCTTGTCTGAACGTCGCCGTGCTTGTTGCCAGTTCCACAAATAGGTGGATAAGTATACCAAATCTACAAGGACGCATTACTTTTTTTTGCTCACCTGTAATGTGCGGGTTAGGGTTGGGGATCGTTTGTTCATCTCGTTCTACGCAATTACAACGATGTAGCTTGTAGCAGCTTGTTTTGCGAGTTGATTGACGAACATGGGTATCATACGCTCGAGGCTAGTTATCGTGCATTACGTTGCATGGCTTCTTCATTGAGGACGGTCGTGGTGGTCATGGTTGCTGCAGAAGTCGTGCAAGATGCACTGGAGGTATGACAGAGGCGGTTTCACGAGACATCCGAAATAATACTTGTTTGAAGAGCGTTGGTCCATATCATTTGGCAGATTGCAGAAGTCTTCAAGTATAGCAGTTCACGGTCGAAAATTTGTGTGCAACTACGAGCCTTCTGATATATTGAAATGAATATACTGCGCATGGTATATACCACAATGCCAGAGTCTTGGAATGGAGTGCCGTCTCGCTGCGGGGCTTCCGCCATCTCGCTGTGCCATCACCTCATCACATACCTCGAAAGTATATGATTATCGCACAATAGACCAGGTGCTACACGGAAATGCGATCAACACAACCATGGCCTCTCGCGTCAACTCTGCCTCAGACCTCGCGTTTCTGAACGAGCCTTACCATCCCATCTACAGCCCTTTCGCGGCGAAGCCAGTGCTCGTCCATCAGTAAGAAGCCGTAGCATAAATGCCAAAGACGCGACGTCGTCGAGCTAACAATCCATCAGACGCAATACGTACGCCAACCATGTCTTCACCGAGCGGCCGCTGCTAGGCCCCTTGCTCTTCGATAACAACGACTCTGATGCTCGGGACCACTGCGCCGCAGAACGCAGTACGTGCTGCCCCATCTCATCTCATCTCATCTCAAGATAGAAGGAGATTATAAAAGATAAAAAGGAACAAATCAGCTCCAAAATTTCTAACCCAAACCTCGCATAAAAACAGCCTTCCTCTCCTGGCTCCGCCTCGCGACCTACATGTCCATCGTCGCCGTCGCCATCCTCATCTCCTTCCACCTCAAAGCCGAAGCCTCGCCGCTGGAGAAGCGGATCGCGCTGCCGTTCGGGCTGGTCTTCTGGTGCCTGGCAATTGCGTGTCTCGCGGCGGGGCTGAACAACTACATCAAGACCGTCTCGCGGTATTCGAGGAGGCAGGCCTTGGTGCAGAGTGGGACGGGGACGCAGCTGGTAAGTCTGAAGAGGCTTTTTTTTTGGTTCTAGCTTTGCTCTGCACCCGATATGCTGACGAAGCGGTGTTTCATTCAGGTATTCACGGTGGTGGCGACGGCGATTGTTGCTGCTTGTGTGCTGTTTCTGTCGACGAATGCTCGGGACAACGAATCACGATAGTGGCGGGAGACCTGTTTTGGTTGGGCTTACAATTTCTGTTTCTTGTACAATGCAATGGTATCTCGATTGTCCAACCGCAGATTCTTGCGGGTTTAGTGGAGAATTTTTCTATCTCTACTTCCTGCGCTGAGGCCTGGCGTTCTTCTCTTTCTTCTTCTGCTCTTCCCTCCTGATCTTGCGCACGTCGTCCACGCTCTTGATCTCAGACTTGCCCTTGCCCTCCGCGAATCTGCCGCGCCTTGCCTCCTTCGCAGCCTCGACTCTCTTCTTGCGCACGTCGTAATCGTCTCTGTATTTGTCTGCGGCCTTGGGTGCCTTGTCCTGCTTGTGCTTGTACCTCTTGCCATCGACGTTGCCGCCGGCAAAGTGTTGAGAATTGCCCTTCTCCATCTCACCAACACGCGGCACATGAGTGACCCTGTTTGCCTTCTTCCAGGCGTCGAAGCGTCCAGACTTGAACGAGGCAGCGATCTTCTGCCCACTCTCGCCTGTGATGTAGCGCGCGCCCTTGCTGCCGTCCACATCGTTGGCGCGAGACACGTACTTCTTGTTCTTCTTGTCCCAGCGCATGCTGTTGATCTTGTTTGCCGTGGCGAATGCCTTGTCGTCGTCGTTTGCAAGGTCCATGGTTGCGTTGGCGGCGTCAGTAACGAAGTTGGAATTGACATTGACACCGCCAGAGTTTACACCATAACCGCGGTCTTCTGCCACGTTGATGGTGGTGGGGTTGTATGACATGAAGTGTTCCGAGTCTTGCCATTTGTTGGCCTTCTTGCCCCCAGGCAGAGTTTCTGGTTGTGTGAAAGTGAGTTCGAGCTCGCCGTCTGAGGCTTCCTCCATATCGGCTCCGCCAGGCTGGGTGAGGACCAATTCATCATCGTCAGAGTCCTCATCATTGCCGCGGTCGATCTTCGCAGGCGCAGCCTCTGCTGCCTCTGCCGCTGCCTCCTCCGCTTTCTTGGCCTTGATCTTCTCTCTCGCTGCGACTTGGTTCCGTCGTTTTTGCATGATCTCGGACATTTCGGTCGCTGCCGCTCCACGCTTGCCGACCTCGAAGACAGTCTCTTGGGGCTTGAAACTGCTTACGCGGGCAAGCATGTCCAGGCGCGCCTGCTCATCGTCTGCTTTCTCATCCTCCTCGAACATAAGATTGCTGCCCTTCGCGGCTTCTGTTGCTGAAAGGGCAAGGGTCTTCGCTCTCTTGACACTTTCCGCAGACGCGGAGTTTCTGGTGCGTAGGTATTGCTTCTCACCCTTACCAGCAACGTCTCTCATCAAGCTAAGATCGCTGTCTTGATCGATGACCCTGGATGCCTCTTCCATGTATCGCTCGAGCTTGTCACGAACAAGAGTGCCAACGACAATTGCATCCTTGAACATACCTTCTTCTGGCTGTGCGCGACCAATTAAAAGCTTGCGACCGAGGAATAATTGCAGATCGACAAGATATGGCATATCGTGCTGACTGATCAAGCTGTAAGCCCAACCAGACTCGCCAGCACGGGCAGTTCTACCAACTCTGTGAATGAAGACCTTTGGCTGTGGAGGGAAGTCGTAATTGATAACGTTGGCGAGCACAGGAATATCAAGACCACGTGCCGCAACATCTGTGACGACAAGGATATTGGTCATGCCTGTTCGGAATTCGTCGGTCTGCATCTTGCGGGCAGTCTGATCTAGTGCGCCGTAGACGAACGATGTCGCGTATCCCATATTCTTCAGATAGGCGGCAAGGTATTCGACGTGGTGTTTGGTGCATGCAAAGATAACTGTCGAATGCTTCGTCGGCATGGTTTTGGGTCCTGGACCATCCCGCTTTCTTTTCTTGTTGTCGACGCCGCTCTTTGCTTTGATCATCGCCTCGGTGTCTCCGGTCGGCATCTTGATAATCTCTTGGAGGATGTACAGAAGCGAAGCCTCCTTCTCTCCCTTTTTCACTGTGAAGAAAGCACTTTGAAGACCAGGTGCAATCTTACTCTCAGCATCCAGACGCACCAGCTTAGGATCCTGCAGACCAGCGCGAGCGAATTCCACCAGCGACTTTGGAAGGGTGGCGGAGAAGAGTAATGTCTGGCGTGTTGTTGGGAGAGAGTGCATAATCTCAGTCAATTGCGCGGCGAAACCCATTTCGAAAAGGCGATCCGCTTCGTCAAAGACTACGTATTTGACACTAGACAGTTCCAGTCCCATTTCGACCTTCAAGTGCTCAAATCGACCGGGAGTGGCGATAATGATATCCGGATTGGAGGCCATGCTGCTGAACTGATCTTCCAAGCTGTCACCACCAACAAGTAAAGTAGACCTGAGATCTGTGCCTCTGCCCATCTCTTTGACAACCTTGAGAGTCTGTAGGGCCAATTCTCTGGACGGCGAAAGAACGATAGCCCGGGCGCCAACTTTCGCAGAATGCGACTTGAGCTTTTCGATCATGGGGATAACGAAAGCTGCGGTTTTTCCAGATCCAGTCCTAGCCATACCGACAACATCCTGGCCGTCCATGATAAGAGGTACTGTCTTGCGCTGAATCGGCGTGGGCACATTGAAACCTTTCCTTGTAATAGCCTTGAGCAGGACGGCGTTCAAGCCCATGCTCTGGAATGCGCCTGCCTTCTTCGCAACCTTGTTCTCGCTCTTTCGATTGGCCTTGACCTGCGTCGCGGCAATGAAAGCCTCGTCCTCATCATCGGTATCCTCGAAAGCGTCCACTACGTTGTCGGTCTTCCTCTTCTTGTTCTTCGGTTGCTCTGATGCGGGCTGGATCTCCTCCTCGGAGTCGCTGTCGAATACGTCGCCGGTGAACAAATTCTTCGAGATGTCGACCTCGGCGTCCGACATGGCCGGCGACGCTGCTCTCCCCATTCTCGGCATGGTTGTAACAATTGAAGCGAAGTATAACACTTCGATCTTGCTTTGCTGAGCGCCTCCAACGAACTTCCCTGGGACTTTCTCTAAAATTTGGCCGGCAAAGCTGCCTCGCTCAGTCCAACTCCGAGCCGAGTTGAAAGTCTAATTCCAAGTCTAAAAATCCCCACGGATCGACGCACGCAAGGAAGGCATTAAGGACGACTCCGTCAATGCCATAATTCTTGGTTCAACACCCACCACTTACATACACATATATTATATCAAATCATAGGTTTTAATCTATATCGAATTTGCTCCCCTATTATGTATTAAAAAATCAGAGGAGGGGGTAGGCGCCTACGCCGAAGCGCCCCCTTCCTCGGATAGAAGTCGAGACCCGGACAAAAGTCGAGGTCGAGAATTTACTCTAACCGGCCACGCCGGCTTTGAGTAGGCGTAGGCAGGCTTAGGTAGGCGTAACGAAGAATTATGGCATTAACGGAGTCGCCCTTAATGCCTTCCGTCCGCACGTGTTTGCGCGTCGCGCGTCTTCCGCTGAACGCGGCTTGCTCTTTGCCCCGCGTGCTCCAACTATTATCTGCCTGGACACATTTGGATGAAGACGCAGTATCTCTTGACAATACCACTTGCGGAACTTCATCAACGTATCAGAGACCGAAACTACCTATCTGCATAACCTTCCACAGCCATGGGTACGTCATGCTCGATTTCTACCCAATTACACCTTAACTGACCGCTTCAGATTACAACAACCAATACAGCACGACGTCCTATGGCCAGACCGGTGGCATGAACGGCGGCGGCTTCATGCCAGGTAGCCAAGGCGACTCTGGCTCAGGCAAGAAATCATACGGCAAAGATACTCTCCGCCCAGTCACCATTAAACAACTACTCGACGCCTACCACCCCAACCCAGATGCCGAACACTTCATGATCGACGATGGCGAGACATCTCAAGTCACCTTTGTCGGACAAGTACGAAACATCAGCCAGCAAACAACAAATGTCACATACAAGCTAGATGATGGAACTGGCACTATCGAGGTGAAGGTCTGGGTGGACATGGACGCCATGAATGAGGAGGGCGGAAGCAAGCCAAAGGTGGCCGAGCAGGGCTATGCTCGCGTGTACGGAAGGCTGAAGGCATTTGGAAACAAGCGACACGTCGGCGCGAACGTCATTCGTCCTATCGAGGACCTGAATGAGGTCCAGTACCACCTGCTCGAGGCTACGGTAGTACACCTTCACTTCGTTCGCGGACCTCCAGAGTCGTTGCAGAAGGGAGGCGCAAACGGAGCGGCGAACGGCGCTGGAGAGCAAGATGGTGGCTATGGTGGCGGAGACCGCTCGATGCCCAGCCACATGTCTCCCTCAGCCAGGAAGGTCTTCGCGTGTGTGAAGAACACGCCTCAGACGAACGAGGGACTGCACATGCAAGACATTGCCACCAGGATCAACATGGATGTCAACGAGGTGCTCAAGGCGGGTGATGAGCTACAGGGTCTTGGTCTGATCTACACCACGGTCGACGACCACACCTGGGCAGTGCTCGAGGTGTGAGGAAATTCTGGGTACAGGGAAAAATGATACGGTGTCTCGGTCACCAGAATGCTGCAAGCAGGAGTGAATGGGAGTGGGAAGTGAGACACTCAAAGTACAAGCTTTGAGCGAGACGTCTTGCAATCGCTGGGCGCTTGAATGTGCAGAGCCGCATCGAAGCAAGCAAGGGATGGAAGAGCTGTTCCCTTTGCACTACTCGAACGTGGCAGCCCGGGGCTGTATACTATCATGAAATGCTGAAATGACAATTATGCAAAAGCGACTGAGTGGATATGACATTGCCTTAGTGTCTCGTATTGCAAAGTATTATTATCGCAATTGTCGAGTGCGAATACGGGAAGTGGCTTACGCAGGAGATGTGGCTGACGAGAGATCAGCCGGGGTTTCGTCTCCTTGGTCCATCATCATCTGAAACAGACAGGGATGGCGTTGCGTTTGCATCTTGATGGCTTCCTGCAACACGAAAGGGTGGGAGAAGTAGAGGAATATAGCAGCACCGTCTCCTTGTAGTACGAAACTGTTGACACATAGGGTGCAATAGAACAACGTGAAACAGCGAAGCATCGAAACAAGGGTAATAAATCAGCAAGAAATCATCAGAGTTCCAACTCTAAATTGTCGCCGCGTCTCACCAGCCCTGAGTTGCGTTGCGCCAGCGGAGAGCAACTTGCAACACCTCCCAAGCTTTCCACCAAGGGCACGCTTCCGCTTGCTTCACCACAACTCTCGTAGCCACCCGGAAACCTTGGCTCTTTCTTCCGAACACCTTGCACCCGCCAAATACCATCCACTACACCCTACCCACGTCTCCCGCTATTCTTTCGCAGATACCCCTACTGCCGCCGGACAGAGGCCACGTCTTACGCAGGCCATCGTAACCCCCCCTCGACGGCGTTGCAAGCAGCATCTCACCTCCTGGCTTCCCACCTGGCCACTGTGTGAAGAAGCCAGCGACCTGTCACTCGGGCTCGGGTCTGCGACATATGCTGCCTTCATATGCCTCCTCGGCGCACCGAGAGAAGATGAACCGTCATGGCTATGGTGCGGGCGCCAATGGCCAACATTCTTCAGGGCGGAACAATTTTAGCATAGCGACGGACAAGTACGACAAGTATGTTTTGTCTCGTTCATCTTGAGGGTGGACTGCCGCTCTGCTGAGGCGCAGGATGCTCGACCTGGAGCGATGCTGACAATGGACAGATATCAACCACGATCACGGAATGCCTTCCAACGCCGACGAGGCATGTTCATGCGCCTCGGCGGAGCCGTCGCTGCTCTGCTTTTCATTCTCATGATCTTCATTCCTTCAATACGACCGGCCGCAATCTTCCCTGCGCTTTCGCTCGGTCTCTTTGGCGCCGACGAGGCCTTCCAACTCGAGACAGTCCGCTATTACGATCTCAGCAATGTAGGAGGAACAAGCCGCGGCTGGGAGCGTGAGGAGCGTATCTTGCTATGCGCGCCTTTGCGCGATGCCGCACCGCATTTGCCCATGTTCTTCTCGCACCTGCGCAATCTCACATACCCTCATCAGCTTATTGACCTCGCTTTCCTGGTCGGCGACAGCAAAGACAACACTCTTGCGCTTCTCTCGGACCTACTTGCGGAGTTGCAGGCAAACCCGGACATCAAGTCTACATTTGGCGAGATTAGTGTGCTGGAGAAGGACTTTGGCCAGAAGGTCAACCAGGATGTGGAGAGCAGACACGGTTTCGCCGCGCAGGCAAGCCGCAGAAAGAGCATGGCACAGGCACGTAACTGGCTTCTGAGCGCTGCTCTGCGCCCCACACACAGCTGGGTCTACTGGAGAGACGTCGACGTGGAAACGGCGCCGTTCACCATCCTGGAAGATCTGATGAGACACAACAAGGACGTCATCGTACCCAGTATGTTTGTGCCAAAAACTTTCGAGAAGACCGGCGACAATGGCTAACATAAATATAGATGTCTGGCGTCCTCTCCCTGACTGGCTAGGAGGCGAACAGCCTTACGATTTGAACAGCTGGCAGGAGTCTGAGACTGCACTTGCTCTAGCCGATACTCTTGACGAGGACGCTGTCATTGTCGAGGGTTACGCAGAGTACGCCACTTGGCGCCCCCATCTCGCCTACCTCCGCGACCCTTACGGTGACCCTGACATGGAGATGGAAATCGACGGTGTCGGAGGTGTGAGCATTCTGGCGAAGGCTAAGGTCTTCAGAAGTGGTGTGCACTTCCCAGCTTTCAGTTTCGAGAAGCACGCCGAGACCGAAGGATTTGGCAAGGTAAGACAATTTGCACTGCTTGTCCCGAGACCATCTGAAACTGACAGTATGGCAGATGGCCAAGCGCATGAAGTTCTCAGTGGTCGGCTTGCCACACTACACCATTTGGCACTTGTACGAGCCTTCGGTCGACGACATCCGCCATATGGAGGAGATGGAGAATGAGCGCAAGGCGCGCGAGGCTGAGGAAAAGGCCAAGCAAGAACGTTTGGACAAGATTCAGAACGACTTCGATGACGGCGCTTCTCAATGGGCCAAAGACAAGGAGGAGTTGAAGGAGCTGCAGAAGGATGCCGAGGCCAAGAAGGCGGCGGAGAAAAAGGCTGAGAAGGCTGAAAAGGCTGATGAAAAGGCTGACAAGAAGTCGGACGACAAGGCGTCGAGTGATGTGTAAGTTCTCGTAGTGTCACCTCAATCGGTTGGCACTGGATTTCTTTTCAATTCCTGGTGGATTTCATTGACACGCAACTACTTTGAAGGGGCAAGGACTTCGCTGATTCGTTCTCGTTGCAGCAAAAAGACGGAGAGCGACGACAAGAAAGCGGACAGCAAACCTGATACCGCCGCCAAAAAGGCTGCGGAAGGAGAGAAGGCTTAAGCAGCAGATTTTGAAGGCCTCTTCTGCTTTTTCTTTCGTTGCAATTCATCTGTCAAGGGCGTATGGACGGCGTATGATTTTATGGGCTCGGCCACGGGACATGTGGTGTACAAGTATATTGCATAGCGGAGGCTTGGGACGTGAGGGTGCTTTTTCCCTTTGCGTTCTAGACGGGGAGCGAGTTGGGAGTAGGTTGTATAGACGTGCAAGCAACCGACACATATCAAATTCTGGCTACTGTGGCCATCGTCTACGTGTGGACTGTTAGTTGTAAGATGATTGTAATACTAAATGTTTCGCGCGAAAGGGTGCCTATGACATCTCACCTAAGCGTACATGTCCCCGTCGGCAAGCTGAACACCTGAGCCCGGACAACGACTCCTTGGTACCTGACAACTTGCTCTCTTCTGAGTATTAATGAGCATTGACAACGTTACTCAACGAGCATTCCGCCACTTGGCTCTAATTACCTTAGGCAGAAGCTTTGAGGATGAATTGTACTGTCTGCCTTTCTACTACAATTTAATTCGATATTGCGCGCTCGCAGCAGGCCGTGTTCGTTTGGTCGTCGACCTCGAATCTCCGTTTCCCTCGTACAGCATAACATACACCCATACGCATACAACGTCGCCTTCTCCTGCCCCTACATCACACCACCACCATGGCTGACGACATGGACATCCCTCTTCCTCGCCGCTCTGGCCCTGTTCCAGTCGCCATCGATCCAGTCGCACTCGTCGTCACAGAATGCATAACTGTCACTTCCGCCATGCGCAAGCACGCTCGCTGGGCACACAGCTCCATCTCCTCCATCCTGGGTTCCTCAGCGCCCTCGCCTCGCCTCACTCCCTCAGACGCCCGCCGATCGGACCGCAGCGTCTCTACAATCGACGTCTCCGACGATACAGACTCGGCCCTCACCTCGCGATGGGGCCTCCGTGGCCGCAAAGGCCAGAGCATGCAGGACAATCCGCTTATGAGCGCTTTCGCGAAGCTGCGCGTGGACTTGAAGAGTTGCAAGGATATCCATCAGTTCGACACGCCGGCTCTGCTGCAGCCGTTCCTGCAGGTCATTCGCAGCAGCAGCACCACAGCGCCAATCACGAGCCTGGCGCTCATTGCGATCACGAAGATGCTCGCCTACGGCGTCGTCAGCCCGGCAAACCCACATTTCGGCTATGGCATGCAGCTGCTCGCGTCGACGGTCACGCACTGCAGGTTCGAGGGAGACAATTCGCCGTCTGACGAGGTGGTGTTCTTGCGGATACTCAAGCTTATGGAAGACATGATATGCGGACCTTCGGGCGAGGTCCTGGGAGATCAGAGCGTTTGCGAGATTGTGGAGTGTGCGCTGAGCATCTGCTGCCATCTGCGCATGAGCGAGGTGTTGAGGCGGAGCGCGGAGATCAGCATGGTCACGATGTGCCAATCGATCTTTGGACGGTTAAAACTGCTGGAGAACGAATACGGAGAGGAGCCCAGCGCATATGGCGAGACTGTGCTACAGGAGGACATGGACAAGGCGAAGATCGATTCCAATCCTAATGGGAAGGCTGGCGTCGACAGCATGGCACAATTGCGAGGTGGAAGCTTGGAGGTGCCTTCTACAGAGGGCAATGAAAGTGCGAGGACGAGTGTGGACGTGAACGGCAGCCAATTGGATTTGTCGAAGGCTTCTGGGGAGGAGGACAAGGACGTCAAGCCATATGGATTGCCCTCGATCGCAGAGTTGTTCCGTGTATTGGCCGATTTGCTAGACCCGCACGATCGTGCTCGTACGGATACGCTCAGAGTCATGGCATTACGGATCGTCAACGTCGCACTGGAGGTAGCTGGCCCAAGTATCGCCAACCATCCCAGTCTGGCGAGTTTGGCGAAAGATACGATGTGCAGGAACCTTTTCCAGCTGGTACGCTCAGAAAACATCGCCATCTTGCACGAATCGCTTCGTGTCGCTGGTACTTTGCTGGCAACCTGCAGAAGTGTGCTCAGGCTTCAGCAAGAGCTTTTCCTCTCATACATAGTCGCCTGCCTCCATCCTCGAGTCCCGATTCCGGAGGAGCCTGGTATTGACCCATCGTTATACCAAGGCGTCCCTCAAGCGCCGGCGCTTGTGAAACCAATTCCTAATCCAGGTACTCAGAGTGGCCGGTCGACTCCAGTACCTGTTAAGGACCGCCAAAAACTGGGTATGGAGGGAGGCTCACGCAAACCTGATGCGAGGGAAGCTATGGTGGAATCTGTTGGGGCCTTGGTGCGCATACCCAGCTATATGGTTGAGCTTTTCGTCAACTACGATTGCGAGATTGACCGCAGCGATCTATGCATGGACATGGTTGGACTGCTGGCTCGCAACGCTTTCCCAGATTCGGCCACATGGAGCACCACAAATGTACCACCATTGTGTCTGGATAGCTTGCTTGGCTACGTGCAATTTGTAGCCGAGCGAATGAACGACGATCCTGTAACTGCTGGTCTACCTAGTGTGGAAGCTTTGAAAGAACAACGGCGGAGGAAAAAGGTCATCATCAAGGGAGCTTCGAAGTTCAATGAAAGCGCTAAGGGCGGTATTGCATACCTGGCCAGCCAAGGTATCATTGAGGATCCGAACGATGCAAGATGTGTAACCCAATTCCTTCGCGGCACTACCAGGATTGACAAGAAGGTCTTGGGCGAGTACATCTCCAAGAAGTCAAACGAAGCCATTCTCGATGCCTTCATGGATCAATTCGACTTCACCGATCAGCGTGTCGACGAGGCGCTGCGACAGGTCTTGAACACTTTCCGCCTCCCAGGAGAATCTGCACTGATCGAGCGCATCGTCACCGTCTTTAGCGAAAAGTACATCGACGGCGCGAAGCCAGAGGGCATCACTGACAAAGACGCTATCTTCGTTCTCACTTATGCCATCATCATGCTGAACACTGATCAGTACAATCCAAACGTCAAGAGTGCCAACCGCATGAAGCTGCAGGACTTTGCACGCAACCTGCGAGGTGTCAACAGTGGAAGTAACTTTGACGAGCAATACCTCGAGGACATCTACAACGCGATCAAAGAGCGAGAGATCGTGTTGCCCGAAGAGCACGACAACAAGCACGCATTTGAACACGCTTGGAAGGAGTTGCTGATCAAGACTCAGACCGCGGAAAACCTCGCTATCTGTGACACCAACATTTACGACGCAGACATGTTCGCGGCTACTTGGAAGCCAATTGTAGCGACATTGAACTATGTGTTTGTATCGGCGACCGAGGATGCTGTCTTCCAGCGTGTCATTGTTGGCTACAACCAGTGTGCGCAAATTGCCGCGCGTTACGGCATCAGCGAATGTCTCGATACTATCATCGCGTCTCTCAGCAAGATCAGCACTCTGGCGACGGAAACTCCCAGTGATACGAGCTTGAATACCGAAGTTCAAGCAGGTGGCAAGAGCATCATGGTTTCGAAGTTCGCTGTGGACTTTGGTCGGGACCAGAAAGCCCAGCTTGCTACGATTGTCCTCTTCAGGATCATTAACGGCAACGAGAAAGCGGTGAGAGATGGCTGGACACACGTAAGTTTGGATTTTCAGACATCGCAAAGTCACCTCGATTGACTAACAGAGTATGCACAGATCGTTCGAATTATTATTAACCTCTTTGTGAACTCACTCATTCCCACGAGTTTCACCAGCATCTCCAGAGACCTCGACCTGCCGCCTATACCATTGCAGTCGCCCGCACAAGTGATCGAACGAAGCGACAAGGCTGGAGACGTTGGCCTCTTCAGCGCATTCACTAGCTACGTCAGCAGTGTTATGAATGACGAACCTCCGGAGCCCAACGACCAAGAAATCGAAGCTACACTCATGACTGTTGACTGCATAACGGACTGCAGGTTTGAAGAGATTCTAGGCAACGTCAGCGAGCTGCCTGTCGAGTCACTCAAATCGTTGACGGTGGCACTGCTTGGTTCCTTGCCTGAGGAAGAGTCTCCGAGAGTCATCACTGTCAAGTCGGAAGTGCCATCACCACAGGTCGCTCGCGGATCTATAGCTAAGGCGACCGCAGACGCGCCTCTGTACGATCCAGCTTTGGTATACGTGTTGGAATTGGCGACCATCCTTGCACTGCGTGATGAAGAGACGATTTCCACCCTTGGCGCTGACGCGGCGGAGGCTCTGCAAGTCGCTATCCGCGATGCAGAACATCTGCACCCTGTTGCGCTGAGCCGCGCGGTCTTCTATCTGCTTAGTCTGTTGCGCGCAAGCAACGACCACGGCTACATCCGAGTACCTCTCGTCCTGCACGCCATCTCCTCATTTCGTCCCGAGGTGTTGAAACAGTGCGCTCAGCCTATACTTAAGGGTATATACGGCTGTATTAGCGGACCGCCGGAACTGAGGAATGAGCTAGCATCAAGCCCGGACTTTTGGGCTGTGCTCCATACTCTGCAGCCACATCCCGAAGCAGCGGACCTGGCGTTCGAGATCGCAGAGTCCGTGGCAAGCATCCAACTGCCGGCCATCACTGCGGACAACTACGAGCCCGCCATTGCTTTGCTGAACGCGTTTGCGACTGCTGGTAGTGTCGGTGCCAAGTTTGAGCAGCAGCAACGCGAGCAGCCCGTTCGTAAGGGCCAGCAAAGCGCCAAAGCACCAGAAAAGAAAGCTGCAAAGAAGCCCGAGGCTGTTGCACGTGCTAACAAGGCTATCGGCATTGTGACACAACTGGCAGGCCGTGTGCCTTCGCTCATTGAGCAATCCCATCTAGAAACTCACGAGGCTTGGAAAGCTTACTGGTCACCAATCTTCCGCTGCCTCGCAACACAATGCGTAAACCCATGTCGCGAGGTCCGCTACCATGCCTTCACCGCGCTGCAGCGCTGCCTGCAAGCCCCAGACCTTGCTTCGCCCGACCACACCGAGTGGACCAAGATTTTCAGCGAAGTCCTCTTCCCGCTCATCAACCAACTCCTCAAACCTGAGGTCCACCAAACTGACCCCCACGGCATGACCGAGACCCGTCTCCAAGCAACGCAGCTCCTCTGCAAAGCTTTCCTGCACTACCTCGCCCTGCTGAGCGAATGGGACGGCATGCTCGACCTCTGGACCCGCATCCTGGGCACCATGGACCGCCTCATGAACAGCGGCCAGAGCAACATGCTCGTCGAAGCAGTACCGGAGACTCTGAAGAACGTCCTGCTCGTCATGGCGAGCGCCGAGCACCTTATCCCGCCGCCGGCCACCGCTGACATTGAGAAGCGCACAGAGCAGCAGAGGCAGCTGTGGGAGGAGACTTGGACGCGCACGGAGAAGTTCATGCCTGGCCTCATGCCTGAGCTGTTCCCGGGTGCTGGCAGGGAGCCTGCACCTGCTCCTGCTCCTGCGCCAGCGGTTGCTACCGATGCTCCGAGCACTGAAAAGGTGAAGTCTGCGTCTGAGGACGGAGCATCATCGAATACAACCGAGGAATCTGGCGTTGAGGCTCAGGGAGCTTGAAGAAGGACGAGCAGGACGAGCAGCGAGAGACTACCTATATGTCTGTAATAGTGTAAGCATAAAGTTTTGGGCAAGTTCAACAACGAGTACACGATAAACCGCCCGTCTAACTCCATATAATAAATGCATTTCTGCTTAATTCACCATCGTCAACATCTCTTTTGCTGTATGGGGAAATAATTACTCAATTGTGCTCTCTCCCAGAAGTCCCCCTGCGAAGGGTTTTGATCGATGGTGATGAAAGTGCATTCATTCATTGGGGAGGCCAAAGCTAACGTTCTATGTATACCAAAGGCTGGGAAAAAGAATTTTGGTTGGTCCGGTTGTGTTACTTCCAGCTAAAAGATGTTTTGTCTTGGCCGTTTGAACCCCATGGAATCATAAGAATACTCATAAAATATATCAGGTCAGGAAAACCCAAGAAATCCTCCAGAAAGTTGGCTCCTCGCTTGCCGATGATGGGTTTCCCTTCCGCCTCCAATCACTTCCGAAGACCGGTTTCTAGCAGAAGCGGCGCTCTCTGTATTTGCGCGCGGCCATGTCGTTCGTCCAAGAAACGTAAAATTTGCGTCTCCTCACTCGCTCCCTCCCGATCAAATAGATGAAACCTTGCGGCTAGCCAAATCCCTCACAATTATGATTACAGGTGATGTTGCCGTTTCTCTTTTTCTTTTCCCTCGCGCCCTTCAATACCAACAGCCATCCTCTGCCCAGATAGACAATCCCTTTCGGTTCATTTTTGCAGCACCTCATCGATACCCATCCTCCTGCGCTTCCGCGGGGACCGCAGTCTTCTTTCCTCACTGTCTTCGTCGCTCTCGGAGCTGCGCTGTGCTCCTGCTGCTGCTGCTGCTGCTGCTGAACGGGGCTCGTGGATGGGTGGCATGCTCGAAGGACCTAGTGCGGGTGGCAGAGCTGATGATGATGATACTGACGGGAGCTGAGCGGTGTCGCGGGGCATGCTGGGCGGTGGTGCAGGCATGACTGTCGTTGGGAGGTAAGGTGAAGCCATTGCGGAGGAATCTGTTACTGGACGGCGGGGCTCGAGCGAGGAAGCTAGAATGGGCTGAGAGGGAAGGAAATGTTGCGTTTGTGGTTGCGGTGGTGGCTGGGCTTGTGGTTGTTGAAGCGGTTGCGGTTGTGGTTGCGAGAATGTTGGTGGGTAGTGCATCTGTGATGAGGGATACGTCCGGGAGAAGGAGGGTGCACGTCGATGTAAGTAGCGAGGTTGGGGGTGGGCCATTTCAGGATAGTAGAACGAGGGCGGGGCAGAGTGAACGAAAGTCTGTCGCTGGTGTTCTCTCATAGCTTCTTCCGAAGGTGGCAAAGGTGGCCCAAAGGAGTACTGTGATGGTGCTTGATGCTGGTGGTGTGGAGGCGGCGGAGGAGGTACAGGCTCCATTGGACGGAAGCTTGGTAGCGTTATGACTGCAAAGTAAGTCGCCGCTTTCGCTAGTCGCACTCTTGCTGGGAATGTTTGAGGACCTCTTGAACCAGGCTTCAGCTGTACCCAAGTGTAAGTATGATCTGAAAAGCCTCTCGTGAAACTCTCCACATCGCTGTCCGCCACCCCGGCAAGAGGATCCTCGCCGCTCGACACAATAGGTGGGAGAAATGAAGGCTCTCGGGCCTCTCGCTCCCCTCTCAAACGGGACCGAATCGACATGAAGCTCTCGGCGTCAGCAGGAGCCGCGATCTCATGTAATCTGCTGCGTCTAAGGTCCTGGTCGTCTGCCATGATTTGCCGGAAAGACTGATTGGCACGAATGATGACAAAGTCGAGGTCAACGAATGCTGTGGGAACTTCTGGTTCAACCTGAGGCGACACGACAAGATGAGCAGGTGGCTGGTATGTCAAGGGTGTCTGAAATGGTGCTGGCGGTCTTGGGAGGAAACTTGGGGTGGATGGACCATAGCTGGACGATTCTTCGCTTGTCATCGACTGGATCGATCTGAAAGACTCTGCCCGCCTTTGTCGAGTGGCGGCTATGGGCCGTGTCGGTGTCGTCAATGGTGCTGTTGTGCTGATTGGGGCATTTGTAGCCGGCAACGATCGTTCACTGCTGAATTGAGATTCATCTCGTAATCGAGGTCGACCACGCTTTTTGTGTGCAACATCGTAGCAAGTATCCTGTGTTTGTTAGATGGCAGCGTTCGTCACATTCAGGGTGTATCAAACTAACCTGTTTTCCGGAGGCCACACAACGCGCGCATGGCCGTTGTACGTCGCAGCTCAAGTGAGCACGTTTGCAGTTGACACACGCTGACGCCACATGTGTTTTCGCCTTCCGAGCGTCGTGCGAAGTTGTACGCTGGTGTGATATCGGAGGTGGTTGGGCATACTGTGTTGCAGCGTACGGCCCAGAAGAGGAACCGAACGTGACAGCAGTTCCCAACCCCGTAGCGAATGATGCTGGCGGATGATAGGACGGGGCGTCAGACTTAGCAGGTTCAAGGCTCACCGATGGCGAAGTAGTCTCTTGCAAGGAATGCCCTGGTGTCGAAGAAGTGAGCGGCGGCCCAGTCGAAACTGGCAAGAACTGTTCGCCACGGGCGGAAGGCAAGGTCAAGTCTGATGGTCGCCGTGATGGGGACGGCGGGCTTGACATCGGCGGTGAGGGATAGCCTGATGTCGCTTCGTGGGTGGTGTCCCACAAATGTGCCGATTTACGTCTGAGCGTGGCGTGTCGTAGAGAAACTTTGTCGTGGGAGGAGGGGCGCTGGTGGTGAGCGAGCGTGAGCAACGAAAATCCGTCAATCATTGCTTCGCATTGATGAGTCCAGATGGCACTTTGCAGCTTATGGTGGGTCAGCTTGTTGTAGATGCGCTGCCTTTGCTCCGAATGGTTGATTGGTAGTCTTTAATCTCCAAGATTATATCCAGAACAACAAAAATGTAATGCTAGGAGATGTAAAGCGATCGACGAGTGGTTCGCTGCCGCCTTTTGAGGGGATATCGACCGGTGCTGGTCGCCTCGTTCAGGTGATAGTCAGTCCGGGCATGTTTCGGACTCTCTTCAGTCACGAAAGCGTTCGACACAAAGAGCCGCTTCCTGATAATTCTGTCGTCGAACAACAAATGACTGTAAAGTCTGTGTGTGTAAGAAGCGACAGGACGAGGAGTGACGTGGGGAAGTAGAAGGCTTGTGTTCAGCAAAGAAGTGGTGGTCGCAGAGCACGATTCCCGAAACACCTCGCGGCTCCGGAATTTCTCACCTTACATGTTGCCCCAAGCCCGCGGTCAAGCAATGGACTCTTTCCCTGGATACACAGTACGCAGCGGTCCGCAGGATCTACGAACCTTCGTTATTCCCCATAGTGATCTAAGTCATTTGTTGCCCATCACGTTGCACGGGTCACTAGTTGTCTCCTACTCGGCATCCAAACTACAGATGAGTCTTGACGACTCCGGTCACGATTGCGGGCTCATGGGCGGTGCACACAAGGCACACCGACGCTAGCCAGGATCACTTAAGCTGGGACCCCCACTTCGACTGAGCAACAACAAAGAGATCAGAGGAGACCAACCGTATTCATGCATGTCAGTCGGGAAATGCGTGTTAATTGCTTGCCTTGCTGGGTGGCAGACGCCCGCAGGAGCGCCTCAACCGTCATACCAATGGCAGGAAGACACAGCCCCTGCGAGATGATCGGCCTTGTTCCTGCTTACATTGGAAAAAGCTTGACGAGTTAGTGCTTGCAGGACCGAGCGGACTACTGACAGGATCATGCATGGCAGAGTGCGCAATCTGGTGTCTCTGCCAAGGGCAAGACTGAGTGGTTCCGGTGACTCGAGTGCTGTGAAACCGAGACTTACTCCGTCAACGCGGTTGAATAAGGCAGGGTAGCAGGTTCTTAGTCACGCTGCCTGCGTCTGCCCGTGTCGTCAAGACCAAGACAAACCACAAACGGGGAGATCAAGCGCCGACCACCGATGATGTGGCTTTCGACGGGCGAAAGTGAACACCCCCGGCATCCTTGAAGGCATCCCCCAGGCGGCCCCGCTATGGAGGGGTTGACGGACAAGGCTAAACGTCGATTTGATGGCGCAGGCCCAAGGAGCTGTTACCAGCCGTTCACGGGAGGACAAAGACCAGTCTGACGGCTGCGGGTCTGTAGCCACCATTCTTAGCATACATATAGCGGCAATGCGCCGCTCATGAGGCATGAGCTGCGATGCACCGATGCACTGATGCCGCGACGCTCAGACTTCGAAGAGTGAATACCCTTTCATCGTGAAGCCATTAGGGCAATCTGTAGGGCGTCGATTCCATTTACCAATTGCGGCTGAGCAGCCGAAGGTGGCTTTGGGCGTAGCGAAAGCAATCTAGTTGTATCGCCGCATCGCGCATCCAAGAACAGCTACGGCGGAAAAGGCTGTGTCGCGGGCGCCCATGTGTAGGATGGCCGGAGGGGCGTACGGAGATGGTGGTGATGGGGTATGCAGGTGAAAGAGAGGAGCCGAATGCCGGACTTCAAGAGCGGTTCTCCGCCGTGGGATCGCCGTTGGGTGCAGTCAGTGCGCAAATGGTGATGGATAGATCATGGCCACAGCCATGCTCATCTCTTGCTCCACCGCCGCAGCTGCGCGGACATGGCATGGCGGGTAATAACGGTGGCACGGCGATTCTGCTGCTGCTGCGCGTTGCTGTGAGGTGGTGGTGATGGAAGAGGTGAAGTCGCTGCTGACATCTGTCCGGCTTCCGCTCGGGAAGCCAAACTCAAAACGTGCGCATGCATGCAGGCGCTTTTAGTGTCGTTGCGCTTGTCTTCTTCTCTACAACAACAACCACAAAAATGATGCATTGTCACCGTACATCAGCCTCTCTCCTCTTGCACGTTGAGAGACAGTACACGTTACGACTCCTGCACCTGCTCCCAGACCCATGGATCTGTCTCTTACGACTCATGCATCTGCATAGCCTACGAGGCAGTCCCAGGCCATCCCGAGTCATCATTCGCTGACGTGCGATCGGTTTCATCTCATCCTACATTCAACACTACATCTATCCGTGACGCGTATGAGCTTACATAGATCTCTCGACACCGCCATCATACAGCATGTCAGGCACTCACGCAGTTCCCGGCGATGCAACCGACAGATCGATATGCATCCTCGATGTCAGCTCTTTACCATGCTCAACATTGCCTGCATACGAGACAACTGAGTCGTGAATGATCGTGTGCACACACCATCAGCGGTCAACGTTCATACAACCGTGAACCGTCGCTACTCTTCAGTCTCGGTAGCAACAGAGATCGATCCAGAATAAAAAGGCCTAACGGCCGGAGTTTTGCGTCGGAGTACCATGGTTTGGTCTGGACCCTCTCTCTGATCACCCGGTAAAACTTTCCTTGATTCTAAGCCCATCGAAATTGCCGATCAAGAAATAATCATTTAGGCCTCCCATTTCCTGCCTTCGTTCCTTGATCGAAAGATATGTGGAACATCCACTAGTCATACATCGCATCAACTCAATTTGGCATCTTGATGTCATGCTTAAGCTTCGGGTTTCGATTGTTTACTTGCATTAGGGTGGCATAGTTCGTTCATAGCGACATCCTCGTTTCGACCGAAACACTGGTGAGGAAGGCGCAATGTTCTATTGTAAATTGTTTTCTTTGGTCTGTCTGTTCCTGGTCAAGGATGTCGACTGATTTTGTTGGAATTCATTCCGACCAGAATTTCACGCATAGTATCTCAACGGTAACCATGATCTTCAAGGTCACGATACGATTAGTAGAATATATATCTTCGACGACAAAACGATAATAGAACTCCGGCGTTAAACATCCAAACCTGAGTCACGACGGTATCAACAACAATACTGCCCGGGGACAGGCACGCACAGCCTCACCAACAAGAAACCACATTCACACCAAGATCACCAGCTACTTCGCTTCCACCATCTCCTCAACCCACTTCGGCACAACCGGCTTCTTCTCCCACTCTCCCCTCCACCTACCCTCCCACCCCTCAGCGACAGCAGGCATAGCGAAGACCGCGCTCTGGAACCACGTCGTCGACCCAGCCTTAAGATCCATGTACAACGTCGGCAGCAGCGTTCTCGCCTCGATCAAGTTGCTGTTCGCGTCTGCCGCACAAACGCCTCCCTTTCGCTCGATCCGAGAACCCATCTCCAAGACCGCCGAAGCTCCCGCGCGCGAAGCAACGCAAGCCTCAGAACCGCTCTCGCTCGTGCCTTCGTTAGGCAACTCCGCCGTGAACGCCGTGAGCGATCTCCCATTCTTGGCTTTCGTCCCCAGAATCGCGAAACCGCCTTCCGCGCTCTGCAAATCGCGTCCGGTCGTGATCTTGTGCACGCGCAGATGCCAGTTGGGCGCCTCGTCGGTCGGCGGCAGCAGCCAGGTTGTGACTTCGACGTCGGCCCAGGGGTGCATGACGGAGTAGAGGACGGGCTGCCCGTCTTTCTCCAGGATCTGAGCGTCTTCGACTTCGCGGCGCATTTTCCAGATTTCGCCGCCGTCGTCGCTGAGGGCGAGGGCGCTTTCAGGCACGAATTGCTCGAGGGTGTAGCCGCCGGTGGGGACGGAGTAGCCGAAGGATGCGCTGTAGGCGAAGTGGCCGTATTTGGCTTGGGTGGCTGGGAGATTGTGAGCGTGATGATCTGACAGAATGGTCTTCTCTGGGATGGTTGAACGACTGACCTTTGAGTGGGTAATGGCACTTCTGACCCGAAGAGAGCAGGAACGTATGTCCTCCCTTATGCACCATGATGTGCAAAGGGTGCTTCAGTGCCTTGATCAAAGGCAGCGGGCTCTCAGGCTGCGTGAAAGGATGTGCCTCTTCCTCGCTGCTCCAGAACGGATGAGACTCAGGCTGAGCCAGAGCCGCGAACGCAAGCATGCACCAGTACGGCGAGCCAGGCGAGTTGTACGGCTCGGCGAGGTAGTAGTTTGGGTACGTGTAGCCGATGTTGAGCATGCCGTTGGGCTGGAAGATGTGGTGGTGCTGGCTCCACCATCGCAGGTTGCGAAGAAGTAGGCCTTTGGCCATGCCCCATGTCAGAGGAGCTGGTGGCTCGACGTCTGCGAATGCGAGAGCGCTCCAGAAGCCGATTGTGGCGAAACGGTAGGTCATGCTGCGGCCGAAGGGAATCGAGTGGCCGTCGGGGTCTTGGTAGTGGACGAAGTCCAGAGCGAATGCCTTTGCTCGGTGGCGATACTCTTCCGCTCGCTTAGGATCCGTGTCGTTGGCCAGCTTTGCATACAGTAGTTGCAAGTACTGGATAGCGAATGAGCCGCTGTAGTAGTCCATCTGCGTATATCCCGCAGGCCCATCGTTTGACCATCCGTCCCCGCGGTAGAAAGTGTCCAAGTGGTCCATGTCCGCAAAGATGCGGTCCTGTGAGTACGTCGCGCCATTAGCTTTCAGGCCCAGATTCGCAAACACGCGGAACCACAGCCAGTTAGTGTTCGGCATCTCCTTGTCGTTCATCGAGCCGATCCAAGCGGCCACATTGCCCTTCTCCCTCTCGCTGAGAGGATCCCAGAAGTCCTTGCCAGCAACAGCGAGCGTGAAACCGATGGGACACGACTCGACCATGCGTTGGTCGAGATCTTCCATGTTGCCCCAGAACTCCGGCCCTTCGGGGTCAGTGCCAGAAATTAGAGCCTTGACGAACAGATGCGTCTTGCCGTACGTCGAGTTGCCCGCGAGAAGCGGCGCCAAGCCCCAGAGTGGTCTCGCATAGCCTTCTATTTGCGCCGCTGTCTCGTCAACTGTATCGTGGTGTCAGACGTCTTCGGCTGTTGGCAGAAGGCACGTATCTCTGAGGAACCAAAACTCACATCTAGTACCCGTCCCACCGACTCTGACCATCGCACACTCAGGCGAGAAGCCCGCCTCGAGCGGATCGAGCAATGAAGCACACGCATCGACTACATCCTGCCGGCTCTGGAGAGGGTTCTTGGAAAACGGGTGAGCAGGAAAAGGCTGATTGGCCTCGGCGACATTGATGGGAGGCATGTTGGAACGACTAGTGTACTTGCTGGCGACGATGTACGGGAAGTAAATCACAAAAGCATAAGGAAGTAAACAGAAAGAGAATGTAACGTAGACCTACCGATGTCTTGGTGCCATTGCGGTACTCGGTTGAGCCCTTTGGTCGCTTCGCAACGAGGCAAGGCACAAGGACGAGGAAGAAGTATCGGCTATTGAACGTTGCGGGCAGAAGAGGTGGAGTCGAGAGAGTCGGGTAAATGCAGCTTCCAGTCTTCCGTAAGTAAATTGCCAAACGATCGGCATTCGTGGCGAGAAATGAGACCAAACTTCTAGACTGTCAAACCAAGCAGACCGGAGGAATTGCACCCGAGCTGGTAAAAGTCGTGGAAACTCAAACGAGTATTTACCATCGTACATAACCTCACTAACTACTTACTAGAACGACCCGGAGGCGTAAGCAATCTCCAGAGCTCTGAGAGTGAATAGCGTTATTCCCTTGATTGTAAGATCTTTGGTAAAAAGCCAACAATCTAGCAACTTCCATCCATCCATCCCGTCCAGTTACAACAACAACCATCAAGCATATAGTCCCATCCCGAATCGACATTCTCTAACTAACATCGTCATTTTCAGCCCCCAAGTGCAAAGCGAATGAACCGACCCTTCACATAGATATACATCCCCCTTCCCATTCTTCAAGAGTAAGAAGAAGAAGAAGAAGAAG